>OMLM01010491.1:13341-25752 GCA_900302695.1 Helostoma temminkii
CTGGAGTAGGTATTGCTTGGTGGTGTAGCATCTAAGCTTATACATATTTTTTTCATTGATCAGTATTGGTGAAAAGCAGATGATCCATATCCAGAAAATGATAAGATGACACAGATTCTAAGCTGTGGTTATGTAGGCCATAATCATGATGAGAGGAAATGAAAGTCAGAAACACACTGCTTTGTACTGACAACAGAACCGAAATGTTATGTACTCAAATTGTTAAGTTAAAATGAACCTTAATTAAATGGCAAATAAATGAAGGAAGTTCAGTCTGGAAATGGTTTAGATACTGCATAACATGTTTTATTGAGACAAATACAGAACAGTTCTGTCTTAACACATGGTCCAAGGTTAGTCTGAATGGAATATACCAAACTAAGATTAACAAGACAACAATGCTAGTGGGAAAGAAAAAATGATACTTCATACAAAAATGTATATAAAACGTGCAGCTTATTGCACTAAAAAGTGTCCTTTGTTTTTTCAGAGAAATGGATTGATGAGATGTATTGATGATGATTGACCTCCTTTGAAAAGATCAGGAAACAAACAGAACCAAGTTCTCTTCAAGATGGGTGTTAATGCAGGTGCACACGTCAGGCCAAAATGCTTTCGCAAATAAACAAAACCAAAATAAATGAACATCCGTCTCGAGAGTTAATAATGTACAGTCTGAGTCAATATCTGTTGAGATTTTTTTACAGTATGTTTTAACTGGGTAGACTCTGAATCAGTTAGAAAAATACCTCTTTAACCTTGTTAGCTATCAGATAGCGATTGGGTGGAAGCCAGACCTTTTCCCATGGCAAATCATCCACAAAATAATTCCAGTAAGAAATTGCCTTTGGTATTGTTGTGACATCTCTTTGAAATAAAGTTCTTATGGACTTATTGTTGCTATGGAGGTGAGAGGAACAGCAGATTTCTCCTACAGTGGAGTCCACAGGAGTAAGAGCAGGTAACATCTAATAATATATCTGTGGATGTTGCTTAAATAGCATGCATATACCAGATGAGATTGCACCAAATACCTTTGTATAATCTCCAGGTGTTATGGAAATATTATACTGCAATATAAATTCCTCAAAATTGAGCAAAGAGCCATGCCTGTTAAATATCTGATCAAGCAGAGGAATATAGTACCACTTTGGAAGCAATATTCAAGAAAAATGGCTTTGAATTTATACAGAATGTCCCTATTGTTTCATATATAACATAAACTTTTTAACTGGAGATCTGTCAACATTATAGTTGCACATACGAAAGACGTTTAAGCCACCAAGGTCAGACAGAATTTAGTTAGAGACTGTGTTCCATTATAGATGTTTGGTTTTGGAGCAATTAATAATAAATGTTCATAACAACTGTTTCTTTGCTGATTCTTTTGTCAAGCTCTAAAACCAGAGGAAGTTAATTCCTTCTGACTTTGTGATCAGAATCCTGCCTCTCAAGGAGAAATCATTTAATAACCATTGATTTAAGTTCTTTTTAGTTTTTTTCAATTATGGGTTTGTAATTTATATAACACCTTGTTTGCTGTCTCTTTATAATTAAAATGCCCAAATTAGAAATTTCATTTTTAATAGGAATATTGTTAAGAACAGAATCATCACATTCTTTTATCAAGAGCTCACGTTTGTTAATGTTCAGATGAAGCCAGATGTCCTTGAGAACTCTGTTTTGATAGCAATGGGTATTTGATTCTGGTGCTTAAGAACAAGGGTTAAATCATCTGATGGCTGAGTAATAACTAGTTCTCTAATTATGATGGAGAAACCTTGAACAGCACTAGATTTAATGTGATAAGTAGTTGGGTGACCTGTAGGGACAGGCATGTGGTGGTGGTCCTTTAAGAATGATAAATCATGGAGAAGTGCCTCCCATTAGTTTGACAGAACTGTTAATTTTGTTGTTTAATGTGTTGACAACTGCAGAAATTTAATTTAAGCTTTGGAAAATAAACAGGTGTTTTACAGTAGGAAGTCTAAAAATCGGTTATCCTTTATGAGTTCTGGATAGTCCAATAATATCCAACAATGGTCTAATATATTGGACGTTAGTTATCAGTAAATAAATAAATACATTTTTTTGGCTTTGAAATTTTGGAATAATCTTCAGGTTAGTGTGGGAGACAGACATCCAGTGATAATACTTTTGTCTCTGGGCAAAAGGCTTTTGTAAAGCTCTGCCACTTCTGCGTAACGTCGTGCTACGTACGTACGCATTCTTGACGTCCCCTCGTTCAGCGTCTGTCTATGCACACAAGGTCGTTAGCAGCAGCAGCAGTTAGCCGCAGAGATGATGTCCCTTGCCACCCGGTCGGGGGCTTTTTCCCCTTATATGCAAGCTACGGCCTTTGCAGTCGCTGGTCCACTGAAGGCTTTGGTACCTGGGGTTGTTGTGAAAGGAGAGAAGCTCTTGTTGGACCCGAAGAAGCAGTTTTTGTGCCGTGAGTCGCTAAACGGCCAAAGCCCAAAGACAGGGCCTGCTGTCACAGTTAGCATCAATGGTAAGTCTGTCATTGACTGCTAGCGTTAGCTCAGCAAAGTCAGCTTTCTGTTATTTTAACTTGTGCAACGAGATCACATGAAAAAATGATCTCCTGTCACGTCTATCCCAGATAAAGCCCTCATAGTTTGCCCTAACGAAGCTAGTTGACGCTAACGTTTAGGTTAGCAGCCGGCTTTTTAGCACATTAGCTAACCGGCTTTTAGCGTAGTTTGCTAAAGAGCGGCCTAAGCCAAGTCTGAGGTCAACTTTAATTAGAGCTTCTTTACCCTCTTTACCGTTAGTATGAACTATCGGTAAATCTGTGTTTGGGACCGATAAGAGTTTTTGTGGGTCTTTTGTGGGAGACTTTCCACCTTTCAGGCACCTTTAGTGTCACTGTCATCCTGTGACCTGCTAAGTAACTGTAACGTTAGTGCAGTAACGTTACACGGTTCCCTCTGTTCAATGTAAAATGTAAACTAGGTGTTTAAAACCCAAGAGACCCTTACTGAAAAGTAATACATTAAGGAAGAGCACTAGATCGTTTGTAAGCAGAGTTTATTAGATCACTTTTTTCACTTTAAAAACATCTATTTTTGTAACACTGGCAAGCCATCCTAAGAAATTAAAAGTTCTCAGTGACTCAACTTTGGTCCTATGTTTAGGAGTAGGAGTAAGAGCTCACATGCAAAGTAAACCCAAAGAACTTACATCCATACACACATTAGGGCTGAAAAAACGCGTAAACATCCTGGCATGCTGGAAATGAGTCTATCCAAAAAAATGCTGAACAATATCATTAAATATGTGGAGTTTTTGAATAAAGTTATCCTCTGTGCTTTGTAAAACTCAAACAGCTTAATTTTACCACAGCAGCACAGCTGCTATGCACAAAGACATCCTGGGTCTCTGCAACCTCAGAATGACTAGTCAGCAGCAATTATTACTGATTATTTATTGTAGGTTGGCTGGTATCAGTGCCGGAGAGCAGTTGTTTTTATCTTTCAGGCAGTAACTCAAAGGAAGACTCCCTAGAGCAGTTGTTCTCAAACCCAGTCCTCCAGCACCACTGCCCTGCTTGTTTTCCTAAGTATCCATGCCTTACCTACAGCTGTTTATCTTGATCGGATGTGTTCAGTCAATCAGAAGCTGGAAGATACCAATTCACTATGTTCCTTACCCTACCATCATCTTAAGGTGGATCCCAATTTCCTTAACTGATTTTTCCTTGATCCTCTCTCACCCTGGAAGTCATTCTGCTCTACCATCTTGAAGGACGTACAGAGCCTCTTATTTTGCTCCGAGTAGCGAGGATTGATGTTAGTGGAGAGATAAGCAAGGACACACGAGACAGTCCTTTGCAGATGTCTACCAGACCGTCACACCCCTTTACTGCAGCTGATTGCTCTGATTTGAAAATGCATTTCTAGTGCAGTTATGATGATATGAAAACAGAACAAATATAAGGCACCTGAGTTTTTATTTGATTTATTTTCAGCTCAATCATTTGGATCATGTATAGTATCTGTAGGATTCTGTGAGTCTTAGACAACTTTCTTAACTAGAAACATGCTGTTTGTCTACATTTGTAACATCATTTGTAAACTCTACTATGAATAACAGCATTACTGACACAGGAGAATCTGAGTATTGGTATAGATATAAACTGTAAATATATTTACATTAATTACACAGAGGACAGTAAAAATACAGAATCAGTTTAATAAATAAGCAGACTTTATATATATATATATAAGTAAAAAGAACAGACGGAAGAGAAAAACAGTTGTAATTGTGTATCCTAAGTATTATTTTGACTGATTTTGTGCTCAGTGTGTCCTGTGGGGAAAATGTAAATGGATCAAGTTGTTGAATATAACTTTACGCATTGGATTATATAGTGAATTTCCAATAAAATTACCCAGATAGAATACCTAATAACTAAAGTTTTAATAGTTATCTGCTGTTATCTGGTCTTTTTTTATGTGGAGACTTGGTGCCAGGCACCCCCCTAATATAGTGGTGGGGGAGACGCAACACAGACATGCTACCACTCAAGCATTAATGTTCCTTTTAAGTAGTCTCTTCTTTTGTCTGCAGGCTCTGCAGGAGTCAGATTTGCTCACACAGACATCAGGATACCAAACTTCTCTGAATACAGGCGCCCAGAGGTGCTCGACCCCAGCAAGTCATCCCAGGAGAGTGGTGATTCCAGAAGAGCCTTCTCTTACCTGCTTACCGGGGCCACAACCGTGGTCAGTGTCTATGCTGCCAAGACAGTGGTCACTCAGTTTGTCTCTTCCATGAGCGCCTCCGCTGACGTCTTGGCCCTGTCCAAGATTGAAATTAAGCTGGGCGACATCCCCGAAGGCAAGAACATGACCTTCAAGTGGAGAGGCAAGCCACTGTTCGTCCGTCACCGCACAGAGAAGGAGATCGCGACTGAAGAAGCGGTGAACATGGCAGAGTTGCGGGACCCTCAACACGACAAGGACCGGGTCCTTAACCCCAAGTGGGTCATCGTCCTCGGTGTGTGCACGCACCTGGGCTGCGTGCCCATCGCCAACGCCGGAGACTTCGGTGGTTACTACTGCCCCTGCCACGGTTCACATTACGATGCTTCGGGCCGCATCAGGAAAGGCCCCGCCCCCCTCAACCTGGAGGTCCCCTACTACGAGTTTCCAGATGAAGAGACGGTGGTGGTGGGATAAATACCACTCTTCAGACTGAGACCACATTGTACAACAGCTTTCTGTGTCAGCAGCACAGCACTCATCTGTATGAAGGAGGTGTGGGAGTATAATATTACTACTGCTGCAGTACAACTGGTGTTTCCACTGAGCCACAACATTATGAGCAGCCTGAGGCTGCACAGCCTCACACGGACACTCACACACTTGGTGACTCTACACCAGTAAAATGCTTGGTGCCTCAGTAGCCTTTCTGTCAGTTGGGACCAGATGCTTCATGCTTCATTGTTCAGTACGACGGACCGGGAGCCAACACCCTGACGACAACACCAGTTTATTATCCCAAGTATAGACATGTGGCATTGTCATTTATTATGGGTTGATCAGTAATATTTGCTTTATCATAATGTTGTGGCTCATGCATGTGAAAATATTTAGTTGTCTGCTGTATTTGCTCATTTAGTGTCACAACCTTACCAAAATCTACCAGCGCTGGTTATTTACTCCACCTGTGTGTAAGTCAGTCTAAATCTTTCTCGATAAATAATGAAAGAATGTGGAGCTGCTGTTTCTTCTTACATCGGTTTTTAAATCATCAGTAACAGTAACTTAGAAAATGGTGTTAAATATGAGTTAAATCCCGCTCAATATAATAACATGAAATAAAATCATCTGCATGCCTGCAGCTACACCTTCAGATGTTGTGTTCAGGTGCAGTTAATAAAGATTTCTATTTTATTTGACCTGGGCTCAGTGTTAAGCTTTTCTTTGCTTCAAGTAACTGTTGTTTATTCTAGTCAAGTGCTAGATCTGAAGGGTGGAGACGGGAATCATCCCACAACAAATCCAGACAGTCCAACGTACATCTGTTCTACTAACCTGAGTAATTGTACAATGAAAGGTCTGAGCAAGTGATTCAGTGAGTGGAGCTCCTCGTGGTGGCTTAATGTGGGTTATTTCTGTGGCCTCAATATTTGCTTTGGTTTGTTTTATTGTTAATCAAATGAGAATGTTGAATCCTGACAGTATTCCTCCCACACTGTGGATGGTCAGCTTCCAGTGGACAGTGCAATCAGCTAGATACACTTGGCACATTGTTCTTTATGTATCACACTAGTTGTGGAAAGCTCTTCTTGCTATAACAGTGGCTTGTAAAAAGTTCTGCCTGCTCATATGTGTAGTCTCTGATTGACTGATAAGTGTACTCATTAAATTACTTTGAGAGACAAAGTGCTGCTAAAGCCTACTTAAAAAATTATATAGTTTGGTGATGTCTGATTCTAATTTAAAGAAAAGCATCTAGTGACCAGTTGGCTCGAGGAACAGAGGCAGAAGATCATGGCTGACATGGAGGGATGTGTTTTTCTCTCAAAGTAATGGAGAGAAAAAGAAGTTTTTATCTTTTAAACTAACAGTCTTATGACAGAATTCTCTCTTGTTACAACAGTGTGGTTTCAAGTCAGCAAGGAAGCACAAGTCTGTAGTCTCATTAACTTTAAATACACATTTAAATACATTTGTGCACAGATTGTGGACTGAGGATTTGGACTCCATCACTACCATGTAAAGGGCTTCAGGAAGGAAACAGGAGAAAACTGTTTATATAAGCGATGTACTTGTTTTAACTTGTCTTTTTGAATAAAAGACAATTTGAAAATATTGCATGTAAATATATATTTAATATTATTATATTATATACACGTTTTAAATTATTGGGCTTTTAAACAGGAAAAGAGCTTCTAAAATATCACAGATGTCAGAATGAGAAACTTCTTAGCTGTTAAGTAAGAAAACAAGAGTTGTAGCCATGGCAACATACAACACACGACCATAAACATCAACATAAACATCAAGGTTTGATTTCTTTACCCCACATGGAGGGAGTCAAACTGAGCATGTGCAGAATACGTGACAAAACTTGTTTTGGTTTTTTTTTTTTGTCTTTTTTTTCATTTGTTTCAAAGTTGCACTCTCTCCTATGTATGTTACATATTATATCATAGCATTGATTTAAGACAGTTTGGTAGTTACAAACAACTGTCACTGGTCACCAAGCAAGAGTCCAGACGCTCTCATCCCTGATCGTGCATGAGTCTACCAGCAGCATGATGTCCGCTGCCTCTGATCACACACACACAGATCTTCTCCCCAGGAAGGATGGAGCCCATTGAGCTGAATGTCTCTGTACTGTGAAACATTAGAAAACATCACGGTGAAGGACAAAACGTGACAGCTGGAGTTTTGATGAAACGCGATCCCACTGCGTGCACAGTGAGAACCCAGAGCTGCACACCGGGATGAAAATGAGAACTCAGCCAGAGGAACATGGCTGTGAGGTGGGAACACAGGTTTCATGACAGCACAATGAAGCCTGATACCAGCCTCTCTTTTCTGCCTCTTTCAATACTCAGACTCTTTTCATGCTCGACACAAGCAGCCGCTGATGGATGAAGCTGAACTTCTTATTAATGCTGCCAGTCACGATCAGCACAATCACCCGCCTGAGCCTCCCACACTGAGGGCGGGAAACAGCTCTCAATACGCAATCACTGTCCTTCGTCGTCGTCTTTCACACAGAGTCTCTTTATCTCTGGAGTTTGACACACACATACACTTTTACTTTTGATACTTGAAATACATTTTCATTTTTCTATTTGGATGCATTTGGATATGTAATACAACTTTGACCTCCTCCATCAAAGTTTACCACTGGGTGGAAAAATCCCAGTGCAATAGGAGTTCTTACATCCACTCTAGTGTGTGGTTGACACATAGGAGAAACGTGCTTCACAAAGGAGTGTGATGGAGAAGGGCAGCTGCAATGTATGTAGGCAATACAGTAATAAAAATACATGAAACATTTGTATTGTAAAACTCAAATGTATCCTTTGTAAAGAGATCTTATCAGATTTTCAGCAGAGAGTTCTCTCTCTGTGAACTCACCTGTTCTCGTCCCGGCATACGTACACCCTGTGGTAATGTTACCACTCAGAGACCAAATTGTGATTCTCATTTTAGTCTATTTTGTCACATATGTTTCTGGTCTGAGTCATCCTGAGATGTAAGGGTGATACCTCTAAGAGCTCTTTTTGTGGTGATTCCAAATCCTGAGAAAGTAGCCATTCAGTAGTCATTCACCAATCCCAGAGTTGACAGTTTAAACCCCAGCTTGTGCTGTGCTCGTACCTAAATGTGTCCTTAGGCAGACTGGGAAGTAAAATATTACTAAGTAATATACTATTATTTTTCTCTCCACAGAACTTACAGGTATTTCAATTACGTCCATTCCATCTGACCTATTTCTCCTGACAAATACACCATTAAAAAAATAAAGGGAACACTTAAACAACACATCCTAGATCTCAATGAATGAAATCTTTCAGTTGAAAATCTTTATTCATTACATAGTGGAATGTGTTGAGGACAAAATAACATAAGAATGATCAATAGAAATCAAAACCATTATCCCATGGAGGTCTGGATTCAGAATCATACATAAAAGTGGAAAAGTCAGATCACAGGCTGAAACAACCTCTGTGGAAATTCCACAGAATTCTTCATCATGCAGGAACTGCTGACACACTCCAGCCACATGAGGCCTAGCATTGTCATGCATCAGAAAGAACGCAGGGCCCACTGCACCAGCATATAATCTTTGTCTGAGGATCTCATCCCGGTACCTGTTGTGTACAGGCCTGTCTCCTGGTGTCTCCTCCAGCAAACCTTCTTGCCACAGTGTGCATTGATGTGCCATCCTGGATGAGCTGCACTACCTGAGCAACTTCTGTGCGTTGCAGACACCACCTCATGCTACTTCTAGTGGTGAGGACACTGGCAAAATGCAAAAGTGACCAAAAATCAGCCAGAAAGGATGAGGACAGGGAAATGATCTGTGGCTACTACCTGCAGAACCATTCCTTTATAGGGGTTGTCTTACTAATTGTCTCTAATTTCCACTTGTTGTCTGTTGCATTTGCACAACACCATGTGAAATTTATTCACAGTCAGTTTTGCTTCCTAACTGGACAGGTTGCTCAGAAGTGTATTGGGTTTGGACTAACATTGGAATGATGATGTGTTCCCTTTATTTTTTGAGCAGTGTATTAGGAGAAACCGATATGAGGCTGAAATGAGAATCACAACTTCATGTACTGAGCTGTAGAAGAGCTCTGAAGGTCTAAGCAGTAAATATATCTAGTGAATTTTAGGAGAAATATATCAGAAAGACATTAGCAATGAGGCAGAAATGAGAGGCAGCTTTGTCTCATGAGCTGTGGAGGAGTCTGCTTGGAGCAAGTTAAGCAAATGTAAGCAAACTTTAGTGGTTAGTTTACCACATGGCAGTAGCCTTGTGACTAAAACTGGCCCAGTATGTGGTTATTATTGATAAGTGTATTACATGTAATGAAACGGCCATAGTTAACATGGAAGTGATAGTATCCACCTGTGGAGGACATCTGGTGAAACTGGGTTAAATCTAGAGACACCAGTTTGTTTCCTGTTAGTCTGTTAAACCAATTTGTTTTGTGCATAAACGTAACCTTAAGTTATTTTTGTGGCCAAACATAAGTGTGTTGCTTTTTATAGTTTTCAGGTCATGCACTTGATAACTGGTGAACTTTAGAAAGACCAGGAAGATCCCAGTCCAACTCACCATCCTGTGAGACAATGTAGACATAGTTGACTCGTACAAATGTCTTAGAGTCCACATCAACCACAAACTGGACTGGTTAAACAACACAGATGTTCTACAAGAAAGGACAGAGCAGACTGTTCTTCATCGGAAGGCTTTGTTCCTTTGTGTGTAGCAAGCTACTGAAGATCAGTCCATACTTCAAACAAGTTTCAACATGCAATAGAGTCATCTGTAATGGATTTGAGAGTGCATGAAGAAATGAATATGAACACTACGGTGTTCATATTCATTTGATTCACGTTGTGATGCATCATTAAAACTCAGTAGAAGTTAAACAGCCACTGAATGAGTCTCATGGCTGGACTGTGGTAACACTAAGCGTACAGAGCACAGCATGCAGGAACAAGACAGACAGGCTAACATACTGACTCACACACCTCTGTGCACAAGTCACATCAGGTCAAGATGTCACCTTGACGGGAGAAACTCTATTTCAGAAAGCTTTTAGTGCAGGTGGTGAAATCTTTCAGATCCATACTACTGCTTCAGGCTAAAAGGTCCTGTTTTCATCACCATCTAAGTGGAAAATGCTTCTGCCAACTGTGCTGTCATTTACACACACACACATACACACTATGTCACTTAAACACTGTGGAGTTTTTAAAAGAAGCCGGCAACCATCTATGACTTCTTTTCTCCTGTGGAAACACCATCAACCCTCATGAAAACGTCTGCAAAAGAGAAAACATTAACAAATGCAGAGGAACACTGTCAACACACATCTCTCTCAGGAAGGGAATCAGATAGACCCGTGTTTGAATTATGAATGAGTAAACATTTTGGCTCTATTCATAGGGCAGCTCTGATATTTTCATTCACCTTAAAATTAACAGAAGTTCTGTAGGGTTCTTCCCAAACGGCACAGCTGTTTGTTTTAGGTCACAGATGCTAAGAAAACAACAACAGGTCGTGTCTTTAAGTGATGCCACTAAGAGGAGAACCAAACACGATGTCCTTGGCCAGTGCGCACAGTTTCTTACATTTTAAATCATAGTTGAGTTCATTCACCTTCTGCTTCTCTTTCATCATGAACAGTGCCGTTCAATGCACATGATGAAATATGTTCTCTGTATGCTCATTAGCTGGCCATACGCCTGGCGTTGCTGAATATAGTGCACAGCTGGGGACAATGTGAAATAGAGGCTGAATAATTATTAACAGAAGAATGCATAGAATTAATTATGGCTCACATCATGTCTTGTGTTAAAAGGTTGAGTCAGGTCATGATTTAAAAGTAGTTGCAGATCGGTTTGTTGATGGCCATGTACAGGGGAGGGGCTAAGGACAGGGCGATTTGCATACTAGGCAAAGACTGTGGCTGTATTAATAGAGCTGGATACGCTGTTGCCTCCCATTATCCCAATCATCCCCTACAGTACTGCAACTTAAAAAACCTGCAGCCCAAAAAGCACTTTCTCCTTAGACTATAATAAAAGACATCAGCAGCCCTTTTTAATCCATGGAGGATTTATGTCTGTAGAACTTTCCTAAGCAGGAGTGTACAGGTGCAGACAGACGTTGTGTGCCGTCCCCATGCAACCCAATGCCAACGATTTGTCTTCCATGTTGTGTGAGGTCCCGCTAGACATGGGAAAAAGAATTTCCAAACACATTCCTTCATGTTTAAATTGTGTCATCCTGCAATTTTCTCTTGCACATGCCAGCACACACAGTACAGCTGTACTTCACAGATGCAAATATATATTTAGATATGTTGAGAGCGGCACATCCAGAAGTGGGTAAACCATGTTTACCATTTAAATCACACTGTAATATTGTCAACACTGACTGTGAATAAACACCACGCATATGTTTGCTCCCACACTGCTGCAAACATGTTTAGAGTAATGGAAATACCAAACATGTGGAAAATAGACTTTCTTATCATTTAGCTGTGCTGTCAGCAGCCACATTCAAACTAGCTTCACTGATAAGACACACCTACTGTAGGGTGTCCATTTTATTAGATACACTTATGTATTCTATTGCAATTCAACTATTTTACCGTGTACTGTGGTTTTACCAAGTTCATATTATGAAACTTCCTTTGAGCTCAGTGCTATAACAGAGGCCTGAGTAAACAGTGTTCACATAACAACAGCGATAACATAAACGTGATAAATGATTATTACTTAAGAGCTACTGTATATGATTGTATTAACAGGTGTACCTAGTAAACTGCACACTTACAATACAGTTTATGTCACTTATTATGAGATGTATATTTTGTCCTTTTTTATTTAGATGAACATTTCAAGTACTGTATTTACAGCAAATACAATGTTGAGCATCTTCCTCTCTGTGTACCTTCACTCCAGTATTTACATTTTGTGTTGCTTTTTCTCCACTAAAGTTCAAAGGGAAAGTTTTAGTTGATTATGATGTTCCATCATGGATCAACCACCTATCAGTATATTAAAATCATCACCACCTTTACCAGCTGTGCCATATGTGTTCCACACAAAGCCACTTGGTATCAGAGATATTTTTTCATTTATTTAAGTTACTATAAATTCCCTTTTCCATATTATT
>OMLM01010491.1:25772-38518 GCA_900302695.1 Helostoma temminkii
TTTTGCTTTCACTTAGTAAATGTGATGCTTCATTCATTCATAAAATATGAAAAATGTGATCACGATTGCAGTTTTCCAGTGTTTTTCCAGTCCAAAGACATGCAATTAGGTTACCCACTATCAGCCTGCATTTAGTCTTTTTTTTTTTCAAAAGTAATAGACCACCTTTAGATTGACTGTTTTGGCGATACTGTTATGACCATATATATTTATTTCTTACTGTCTTTCAGTACAACTAGAAAATATAGGAATATATACCCAGTATTACATACAAAATATACAATACAAAATATTAGAAAAAAACTGCTTCTGTAGACTGAAGTGACAAATATTTAGTGTGACCTCTGTTGAGGTACGAGTTTCTCAGAGGTTATTCTTTGAGAGATCAGAAGAAGTCCAGCAAAGACCTGGCAGCTTTATCTAGATCCGAGTTGATGGCAAACCACTATTTAGCTTTGCTGCAAGACAAATTTAATGGTCGCCTAAGACCTTTGTACTGTACTGTTTGTTCAATGTAAATAATTTTTACCCTTTACTAATCATCAAAGCCTGGAAGCATTATTTACAAAGTCCATAGCAATGGCATGAAAGGAAACCAATGACTAAAACACTGACTACATCATGACTAAAATTAAAGCAGAAATAATTAAAATAGACTTTGAGTAAACACTTAGATTCTGAGCAGCATTTAAAAAACTTCCATCCTCAATGTCTTTTCTGTTTCGTTGACTGAATGCAAAAAAAAAAAAATGCAGAAAAAACTGCAAGACAACGTTCTTGGTTAGACAATCAGACATTAAAGGGCAGCTAATGGTGAACCCAAAAGTCTTGGCAACTTGAAGAAAGGCCCAGAGTGTGTGCTGTCCACGCTGCAGGAGATGAAATATCCACTGTGTGGAATGTAATTCCACTGAAAAGCTGCCGTGTTCACACCAGCTGTGGAAGCAGCTTGTAGGTACGCTTTCCCAGGGTTAAAATTGACCTTTAAGTGCATTAAGCTGCTGTTCACTTGCCACTGCAGAGGCACCATCTGTTTGGCCTTTACCCATGGCTAACCTTGAGTTGAGGAGAGCAGCTGAGTTGAGAGGCATGCAGGGAACAGGCTGGCAGGGTGAGCAGGGTGAGCAGGGTTTGAACGCTCACATCGTTTTAAAGGAAGTACGCTACTCACCTGAATCCACAGTGACAGCTTCCCTCCAGGGCAGAGAGCTGTGCAGGCTCACTGGCCTTTCTTTTCAGGGATTTTTCTACTCATCTGACATCTCTTGTCATCTCTCCTCCACTGTCAACCCATCCACTTGTCATATTTTGCTGCCTGACTTTTAGGATGATACACCTGATGTTAGGGTGAGTGGGGCTATTCATATAATAAGAGGCCCACTGTGCTGCTGGTGTTCATCCGCTCACAGCCTGTGTACATCGTGTTAATAATGTACTTGAGCTTTGTTCCCTCCAGCAAGGTTAACTGCCACACTGTCACAGTGGCATGATATTGACGTGACCTGCGCAGAGACCAATCATCTCCATCCTAAATTTTGACGTGCAGATGTGCCATGAAACCCCCCCCAGGAACATGCCCCCCTGGGCAGCTACCCATGTTGCCCTTGTCGCTCATACAGTACCTAAATCTGAAACACTTGTTGCCATAATACTGTTAACCACTCTTAACATCCAGGTTTCTTTTTTATTTTAGCACATTATATGTGTAATGTTCTGAAAAGCTTGGAAAAATTAAACTTTATCTTTATTATTTGGATGCATTGATTTGATTAGGTTACTGATTGGTGTATTTTTAGTTAATGCTACTTTTAAGACACAATAACTTGCCATGATTTTAACTTTCATAATGTGAACACCTTAGAAAGCACTTGTGATCATTGTATATTATATATGTGCTTTTCTTTCATTTAGTGTTCAAACAAGGTGTTTGGCTTTGGACCATTATTCTGAAATGCCCTGTTCCCAGAGTCACTAATCAAGCTGATTACAGTCACCCGTGACTCTCCCTTATAAACAGGTCTGTAGTGCCCTGTTCCCTGCCCTGTGTCTGCTCTGATTACCAATCGCAACTTTCCCGACTTCACTGTTCCTGACCTGATAGCTTGATACTGGACCTGAACCTGTCTCTGCTTTGTCCCTTGGCTCTGTAAATTTGTGCTTATTCTGATACCTGACCTGAATCCCTTACACCTGATTGTGATTGTGAATATTAAACTGTGGACTCTGTGTGCCTTTTTGTTTCTGCTCTGGAGAATATCTTGGATTTTGGAGTGTTTTTTGTCTTGGAGGTGTGCTTGTGGTCAGACTTTGGCAGACACCATTTTGTATCAGTCAGACATCTTAGGATACTCACCTGATTCACGTGTTCTCCACCTGTCACCTGCAGCTTCTTGTAGTCACTCCTGAGTCCAGATCTGATGCCTAAAAGTAATTTTCACCAAGAGACCCTGAGGCTGCTGAAATGTGTGCTTTATTTCCTCTTTCACCTCAGTCTATTCCATATTCTAATTCACAAATGATGTCTGGGGGCAATGTTGGCACTCACTTTTCCTCTCACTATCCTTATCTACATTTTAATATACATTTCTGTTTTTGTCCTCACTGAACAGACCCTCACATTTAAAAAAAGAGGCTCATTTAAATGCTTGTACATTCTCAATCAATCATTAAATTTTTACTGGTTCCAAAGTAGGCACAATACATTACCTTACATTCCTTTCCTGAACCCTTATTAAATCACATTTAATGTATGCCTAATGTTACATGAATGTGTATGTATATATAATTTCATAATTCTCAGCCTTATTCCTTTTTTTATTTTTCACCTTTTGCAAATGATAATAAATGATACTAGGATTTTAATTGGACTTGGTGCCTAAATCAAACTGTGATTGCCTTGATGTTGGCACTATGTGTGTGACAATGAAGCTCTTAATCTTATAATGCCGTTAAGTGAATGCCTGTTTGAAAAGCATTAATGACCTCCTCCTCATTATCACTGACCTTCCTCTATTGTTCCCGGGCTGCCTCATCTCCTTGACAACTCAATCCATCTCCTGTTGTCTCTAGAGGCCAAATTTAAAGTAATAAATAACGTTGTCCAGTTGCTTTGGAAACAAACTCAGGCCTGCATCCTTTAACAGTGTCTTTTCAGTGAATGCACAAAGTCATGGTGTCAGAACAATAATAATTCCTTTCGCTCTCTCTCTGTTTGAGTGACGCCGTCTTGTAGGTATATATTTCCAGGTTGTCTTTATAAAAAAATCTGATTTGATTTTGGTAGTGGACAGTCAAAATGTCATTGTGGCCTCATGTTCACCCCTTCCTTGTGAACATATCATCTAAGGGGATGAGATTTATTCCAATTTGGCACAAATTTCCCCTTAAATCACAGATGAACTGATTAGATTTTGGCAGTTATTAGTCAATGGTCAACTCAGGGATCTGTCCCATCCTCATCATCGAAATATCTCAGAAAATCCTGGAAGGAATTTCTTTACATCTGACACAAATTTGGACTAATGGATGAACTGATTAGAATATGAGTCTGTAACCCTAACCACAGCATAAATGGGACATTTTGATCGGACCAGCAAGATCTCATAAGTTAGTCATAAGGAAGTTTTGAAGTTGCTGTGTAATGTTGTGATTGAGAATAATTGGACCGCTCATTTCAGAACACTGAAATGATGTTGTTGCAGGGTGCTGCTGGTGGCTCGTGCTGAATAGGATAACTGCAGTGGGAAACTGACAGCATGTGTCATTGCAAAGCCAGCCATCAGATGTCAGTCAACTGTTGCCATGAAAACAATAACCCCTTACGCCAAGGACTTCAAGGTTTGACAGAGTGTCTAGAGTTATGTTTAAGAATGGAAAAAATGTACGTCCTGAAACACACAGTTATGTCTTTTCTGCAGTTTGAGGCACTTAGCAGCTGTAAGGTTTCATCCAACAGCAAGCATGACACAGGCAACTCCTGCCGAGACCTCACTGAATCAGCCCCCACACTGAGTGCAGTGTCACGTTTACTGAAGCTTGTTAAAGGCGTGCTTTCTGCCTTCATGAACTGAGATGTAATGAGCATTTTGATGAATGTGTGGACGACAAACGCAGGTGAGGAGAGAAGGAGAAAGAGAGAGATATGTCTCTACTTTCTGCAGCAGTAATAACCGCTTGTTTAACCTCTCTCTCTCTTTTCGTTCCACACAATAATCTGAACGTCCACAGACACATTAGTGCAGCCAGCTTAATCATATAGTCATCATACTTTCACAGATAAAAGACATTTCACTTAAATGAATGTCTCGCTTCCTGTCTAGGTCTGCTGTTTTGTCTTTACAGCATGACAGATATTATATATTTGTTTTTATATTCATATTGCTTTAGAAGGGTTAGAGGTAGCAGGAGCTCCACATCACAACAATAAAGGCAACAAACAGTAATTTTCCTGCAGTTACAGGTTTAATTCAAGGTTTTCAGTCAGGTGGTATAGTCTTCATAAGCAGATGCTGTTTAACATTTCTCTTAAAGATAATGTTTGACTTTTTAGATAAGAATAATTTTAACAAACTCTGATGAAAGTGCACCTAAGTTTTAGTCATATAACCAATGTTATTTTAATCCTTCTGTCCGTACCTAACCTCACAGTGTACTGACTGTCTGTGAATGGGATTTAACTACCAATACCGATGACTGAAAAGGAAATTTCTGTCGTTATGTCCTCATCAGTCATCTCCCCTCCGCAGAGCCGCTCGTGGAAACTCATTATACTAGTAGTCCACTGAGTGAGGATTGAGCCCATTACATGTGTTGTAATACATCTCTCAAAGAGACGACATAGAGATGTGTGTGCACTCCATTCCAGAAGCATAGCAGCTCATCATGGCTCTCATTAGAGCTGCCATGTCATGAAGCAGAGACAGGTTACTTCCTGTGGAATAGCCAGCAGGATGGTTTTAATGGTCTGAGGAATAGAGCCCTAATGGGTTTGACTTAACTATTCAGAAGGTGTTAATATTATGCATGTTCTCATGCATGTCCTCAGTGCATGTTAGTGGGGATCACTCCTACCAATACTGGAACTAATCATATTTATTCTGTTCTGTGGTTGATGGTGAGCAGTCACTGCTATGTCTAATGTGAAAGGCTGCTTGTGAATTATGTATTATATGGTGATGGCTGCACTTTGTGAAGCATTGTGGAATAATTGCAGTGACCTCACAATGTCCTTCACCCTCCTGTGTGAGTCCAGAGTCTTGCGATAAGAGGGTGCAGAGCTCCACCTCTCTGTCACATCACAGAAACAAATGCCTGGAATGAAATGGACTAAGCACGACTGAACGTTCTCCTGTGTGAGCTTGGCAGTAATTAGAGAAGAACAGGCCTTATGAACAGAATGCATTTAACTGTGTTCGTGCCCAGGATCCACAGGAGCCCGGCTGCTCGTAGAGAGGTGAAGGACCCCCAGCTGAAGGACTGATAGGATAATGGATCTCTAACTCTCACTTGACCAGTCTCAGCAGGGGTCTGAGTGGCTCTTTTTGGATTGCAGCAGAATGTGCTGCATTGAGCTTATTAACTGGGCCACTCACACACATTCCTGGACAGGGTAATGTGGATCTGAATCTGCCTCCGGACCTGTTTTGGGTTCTACTAATCAGCATATTTCTTCCAGATCCCAACAGTGCTGACCCATCACTGGAACAATCTTTCTCAGTGATCATGGGTAATATTTTAAAAAAAGACCAATCTATTTTTTTTCTTGCATACCTCTATTTATTTGATAAATCCACTTGGATTTTATTGTCAAAGCTGTGGCCATCATTTCTATTTCTGTTTCCACTCACCCGTGTAACTGCTGAGATCTAGTCTGTACTTGTGGTTTTGCTAAAACGGCTCCTACAGAGCAGAAGCGTGAGCAATTAGACAGTCACATACTCAGGGTGTTAACAAGACGTGTCAGACTTGTGTTGATGCATTCACTTTTGTTTTGACCTCCAAATAAAGTGGTTTATATCATCATGTTTCATATCCTCTGCTCATAGATATCACCATTAACTTGTTATAACTAATAGCACTGATGACCAGAGCTACCAAAACTATCACTAGTATTCCTGGAAATAACTTCTTTATTGAACAGTTCTCCAGCCATCAGGTTGCAGTAGCAGCAGGTTAAAAGGAGTATTCCAGATATATTTTCCAGCATCTCCTGGTAGTGTTTCCAGGCCCAATTAGATATATAATTTCTCCAGCATAATGTAGGTCCACCCTTGTTCTGACAATTTGGACATGCCTGGACAACCTCTAGTGAAAAACGTCCAGGATGCATCCTGTTGAGATGCGTATCTCCACTGACCTTTTCTTGTGAAGAAGCAGTGGGACAGTGGACTCTCTCTCTAGAGCAGAGCTCTGTAAACTCATTTCACCTGCTTTTATTTGCAATCTCATTCATTTGATCACTACCCAAAGCTCATGACCGCACAGTTGGTGTGGGCTGGGACATTCATCCAGTGGTAAATTGAAAGCTTTTCCATGCTGCTCAGCTCCCTCTTCAAAAGAAGGGTTTTGCACTGTAGCAAAATGAATGTTGACACTGCACCAATCAGCCTGTCAGTCTCACTCTTCATTTCACTCAGGGTGAGTATCTTAAACTCCTTCACTCGCGGTAGCAACTCTGAACAACTCTGAACTCTGAAAAAGAAAAAGTACTCACTAACTGAAGGCAAAGAGACCCATAAACAAGCACCTACTGAGGGTGGCTGCAGTGAAGGGACCGGCAAAGCATCTCAATATTGTTGTAAAACCTCTTAAATAAAGCCGACAGTCTCCTCTTCAATCACATCTTGATTGTGTTATTTCAAATCCACTGTGGTGGTGTAAAAAAAGCAAAATCATAAAAACTCAATATCCAAATACTTCTGGACCTAACTGTTTTCTAGCCTGAGTGTTTCTGAACTAATGAGAAAAGACTGTTATATATTTTAGGCTTCTTACATAATGCCTAACACTGAACACAGTATAGCAGAGAATAACACAGCAGGCATATGTGAAGCTGGGTGGAGCTCATGCTACTGGTTTCATTCACAACAGCTACACCTCAGTGATTCCTAAATGTCCAAAGTGTGAATCTGCTACAGGAAAGTGTTGAAGAGAAAGACAAGACTGATTTCACAGCAGTACACTGGCTTTAAATGGTCACCCTACTATCCAC
Source organism: Helostoma temminkii (assembly GCA_900302695.1). Lineage (NCBI taxonomy): Eukaryota > Metazoa > Chordata > Actinopteri > Anabantiformes > Helostomatidae > Helostoma > Helostoma temminkii. Next base: position 32,983 of record OMLM01010491.1, read on the forward strand.
CCCTGAAACATACACTGCTGTGAAAAAATATTTGCCCTGTTCCTGATGGGTTGTTGTTGTTGTTGTTGTTGTTGTTGTTGTTGTTGTTGTTGTTGTTGTTGTTGTTGTTTGAATATTTGTCACACTTAAATGATTCAGATCATCAAACAAATTTTAATATTACACAAAAATAACTTAAGTATATACAAAATGCAGTTTTTAAATGATGATTCATTTATAAAGGAAAACTTATGTGAAAAAGCTATTGTGAGACCCAGAAGTGACCGGCCTATCATAATTATTCCAAGATCACAACAATAATTCATCCAGGAGGTCATAGAAGAACCCAGAACAACATCTAAAGAACTGCAGGCCTCACTCCCTCAATTAAGGTCAGTGTTCATGATTCAGCAATAATAAGGAGACTGAGCCAGACTGGCATCCGTGGAAGAACCGCAAGGTGAAAGTCACTGCTGACCAATAAGAACACAAAGCCTCATCTCATTTTTGCCAAAAAACATCTAGATTGTCCCCAAGATCTTAGAGCAAATTCTCTGTGTACGGATGAGACAGAAGTCAAATTATTTGGAGAATGTGCATCTTGTTATCACATCAACAGCAAAAAATGTGGTAATGTGATGGTCTGGAGCTGCTTTGTTGCTCTGGGACCTGGACGATTTGCCACAATTAATGGAACCATAAGTGCTAAGCTCTACCAGAAAACCCTGAAGGAGAATGTCCATCAGTTTGTGACCTCAAGCTCAAGCACACTTGGGTTATGCAGCAGGACGATGACCAGAAACACACCAGCAACTCCAACTCAGAATGACTCAAAAAAAAGTGACCCAATCAAAGTCATGACTTCAATCCTATTAAGATGCTGTAGCATGACCTTAAACAGGTCGTTCATGCTTGAAAACCCTTCAATGTGGCTGAATGACAACAATTTTGCAAAGATTATGGGTTATCTTTGTGTAATATAAAATGTGGTTTTTATGATCTGAATCATTTAAATGTGACAAATATGCAAAAAATAAAAAATCAGGAAGGGAGCAAATACTTTTTCACAGCACTATACATAGAAACCATTTTTATTAGATCTGGCACAAATATTATGCATAAACAGATGTGCATGCAAAGTGCAGCGTCACTTGTTGTGGCTGAATGCCTCCACCACTGTGGTAATAATTTGAATATGTTTTCCCCCAGGGACAATGCTAATATATCTGTGTTCAACAGGTACAATGTTTATCATGTTCATCATGATCACACATATAAATGCACTGGGTTATTGCTTTTAACAGATGAAATTTCTAGTAATGTGACTTGATTAATAATGTGAATTTTTCTAACCAGTATCATAAACTGTGTTTATTGTTGCAGAGTGGAACTGTCTGCTCTCTGCTGGCAAACACATGAATCATCCAGTCAACTCAAATATAATAAAATCAACTCCTGGGTCCTTTGCCTTTTTGTAATTTGTGTGGTTACCACAGTTACCTGCAGAGCAACAGCAGCAAAATGAAAAAGTTAAATGATCATAAACTCTAAATACAGTAGCATGGAAACAAGAATATCTGTATAAAATCACAATGATTTGTCCAGTAGATTTAACATATTTCATTCTGAACCAAAGCGGTGGATAGAGCTCATTCTTCTTATCTCTCCTGTGTGACATTTATTTTCATGACAGCTGTAGGAATCTGAAGATAAACACTTATAGTTGATCAGATGTAATTAAATTACATTTCTGCATCTTTCTGCAGCTGAGGAATCCCATGCAGGATCTACTAGTCATGTCACAAGCTGGCAGCTGATAAAAAAAGGAGATGCGCCGAGGGAAGAGGAGACTAAAATCACACAGGGAAAAGCTGCCATGACAGTAAATTTTAGAAGTGTAATTTGAGAAAGAGGCAAATAACTCTCATCCACTCATTCTGAAAAGTCTTCCCCCCATCAAATTGCATCTGGCGTTGCTGAGCGCTAGAAAGAAATTGGTTTTCTGCTGCAGGAGTGATAGTGTCACTGCTGGGCCTCATCCTGCCTGATCATATGATGATGCTGAAATTGAGGGGTTGCTCAAGATCATTTTGGTCAACAGGTGTTCATACAATCATCTTTTCCAATAGAAATCTAGTGACAGTAAAAACTTCAAGTGATGAAAGTGCAGAACATCGGGGTGATTTTAGCAGGACTGGGAGAAATTACCTATTAATCTTCACTGAAACACAGACATACTTTAAACATTATGCTATAAGCAGGACAAAAGCATTGCTTTGGGGAATTGCGTGTAGTATTGCACTGTCTAAAAAGTATTTTTTGATAGAAATGTCTTATTGCACAAATTCTTCTTTTTCAATAACATGTTTAATGTAAATTAATGTAGATGTGTATATATCCTGTCTAGGGTTGCAAGCACTATCATTAAGCGCTTCAAAAGTGAGAAGAAGAAGAATTTTAAATTCTACCACTGATGCTGTGATCTGATACGACATTGCAACAGTTTAAATGAGCTGTACCATGTTTATATTTTATTATGATTCACCTTTAAAATGTTGGCCTTAACTCTTGGTCTGATTAATAAACTGTTGGTCTGATTAATGAAGACACGTTCTGTCGTCCTTCAGCATTTAGCACTTTAATTCTGCAGCCTATACTATGGAGCTAATTTTTACACCTTCTGTGCTTTTTTAATTTTCATGTAAAATATTTGTAGTGATGTCAAAGTATAAACCAACAGAATGAGCAGAATAGTTTTATGACTTCTAAAATACTGTGCAGGGCAATAGAAGATGTTAAAAAGAAGTTTCTAACAAGGAGAGAGTTTATTATAAAAAAACTACATAATGATGATTAAAACTGCTTTTTAATGGCACAATGCTTTAATTCTTGGTACTTGATACTTTACATTCTTTTTCCATCAGTGCAGCTCAGAATAGCATGTGGGGACTATGATAATAATAGGAAATAAACTCTCTGGTGTGTTTTATTAAATAAAATAAATGTTAAACATTTCCCATCAGTATGACTATAAGTCACAATAATGTCTTTTACACTGCATATTCAAGGTCGAGTGATGTTTAACATGACGTCTGACATGACGCACATGCACATCACTTTCAGAACATTACTGGCGGATGAACTGTGATGTGCTTTTTCTAGTTTTGCACATTTAAGACATGATTAGGACTCAGACAGTTGATGAGCATTGAATAAAGCATGAGCATAAAGGATTATGGTAATAGATTTAGTTTTGTTCATTAATGTGTGGGTGATAAGAAGTTGGAGGAGAAAGGAAGACGTGTTGTGTCTGATCGCTTTAACACGCTGCTCAAACAAAACTGAATTTAACAGTGACCAACAGCATACTAAATACAATGTATCATAGCCAGGGCCTATAGACAGCACTTCTGCCATTCTAGGCAAGAAACTATTTTAAGATGTGTGCGTATGTGCGTGTTTTCGAGCCTACACCATAGTTTTTTAATTGTACATGTACAATTAATCAGATAAAAGTCTGCTGTCAGACAGAAATTCTGTGTGTTTCGGTGCCCCTGCCAAAGTGCCACTCTAGGCAATTGCCTAGTTCACCTATATGGCCATGCTGGCACTGATTATAGCTGTAGTTGCTGTAGTTGAGTTTGAATTGTGTTATGGGAGTGTCTCCAGGGAGAACAGCCCCAGTAGCTGGTCTAACAATAAAACAACAAAATTTCACAGCCCTCCCCTCCCAGCACCTAACGCAACCTCATGTCTGTCACACAGATGGTGGGGAGAACTCGGCTTGTCTTAACACTGCCTCTCAAGGCAGCATGGTCTGTGGAGACATGCTGTATGCAGCCAAATGTAGTGATGCAGTGATGTGGCTCTGCGGTGTCTTTCTAGCCAATGGAAATGAAAGCTGGTTATAAGAAGGTTTGCAAGGTGAAGTAACTCTGAGCTAGCACTAGCACCAGCCCAGAACTATCACCTACACCTGTTGTGCATGGCCAGCGTTAAAACTTTCCCATGCTAAAGCCTGTCCGTCAAATTGCTGATTGCGTCAAGAAGAAATCACTGACACATACATACATACATACATACATACATACATACATACATACATACATACATCCTCTGTTTGGATTCAATTAGGCCCAGAAGTATTTGGGTAATGGCAGAGATTTTACCTTTATGCGCCTCAATGAATTAGACATAAACCAAGATCATTCAGCTCTCTTTTTTCAGGTTTCACAAAAATCTGGCATTTACCATTTAGAAACTACAGCCATTTTAAGCAGAGTTCCTCCATTCCAAAAGCATGTATTTGGACAATTGACTGACAATAAGTTAACTGACCACTTGCAAACTATTCCCTCATTACCTAAAGACAAATGAAGCAGATAAAAGGTCTGGCGCTGATATCAGGTACTGAATTGACATTTAGCTGTTAATATGAAATCTAAGGAGATCTCAATGCAAATGAAGGGGATCAATATTGGGCTGAAAAAATAACATACATTTATAAGAGAGACAATATAAACCTTAGGCGTGTCCAGTTACTGAAGACATAAGACAGAAGGACACAAATAAGCAGCAACTGAACAGTGAAGGCCTGGCAAAGCATCTCCAGAGGGGAAACTCAGAATTTGTTGGTCTCCCTGTTTGTCATACTCTCTCACTCCATATCATATTTTTTCATTTGTTGCACACAGGCAAGTCTGATCGGGTCTCCTTTAGTTGGCCATCTATTTCTGACCTGTCTTCTTCAGAATGTAGTCACTTGTAGAGATGTTATTTACACCTCCAAATATGGTCTGACTGACCCTGTCACATTTTGATTCCAATGGATTCTGCTGCATTGTAAACCTGCCTCCTAGACAGTTCTGTTCCACTGCATGAGCCTGAATGAATTCTTTTTCAGTGTAGCTAATGTTTTTGGATGAATGAATATGAACAATGAAAATACACAGGACTTTCACACTACAGGCCTAAGTTTGACTCTAAAGTATTTAGGTTTTGGCAAGAACAGCACTTACTAAGGTAAGTAAATAAGCACGTTGTGTCTAAGGTCACTGTAATTCTTTTTCTATTAGGTCAAACCACAATCTCTCCCTGACCTGAACCAGGTCCTGTGAGTGTAAGATGATGGTTGTGCGTTCACACTAACACACATTAGCAAATTAACAAATTTTTCCTGATCCAGATTACTTGTTGCCTACTAATACCATATGTAAATGCGATCATGCGACATGTTGTGCCCTCAAAGTCTTTTTCTACCACTGGTTGATCAGGACGCCCAGACTCACATAAATATGATGTGAAATATGATGGAATGGTTCTCACTCAGGAGTTATTTATCCTTTTCCCAGCGCTTGCATAGTTACAAAGATAACCCTAGTTCTAGTCTCTTTAGCTCAGGCTCGCAATTGCTATTTTAACTTACAGTCTACTGGTGCATTCATTTTAAACATCATAGGTGAGCTTATCAAATTATCATTTATTATTTTTTATTATTACTATGGTTGTTATTATTATTATTACTATTATTATTATTATTATTAGTTAGTATGCTAGA
>OMLM01010492.1:0-30005 GCA_900302695.1 Helostoma temminkii
GGGGGTACAAAAAAGAAACTACAAAAACTAGGTCGGTTTGTGGTCCTTCAAACCCAGTGGTGTGATATACTGCACCCTTAAAGCTCACAGTGGTATTTATAGTGGCTCTGGAGATTTCCCTTGTAAAGCTGCAGGCTTGACCTGTAAACCGGTGCTGCCTCTCGCTCCCAACCGCCCACTCACCCGCCCAAAACCCACGTCTGTGCAGCTCACATGAAGGCCTCGCCGCTTCAGATGAGATGAAGCTGGAAACTCGTGTGAATGTGTGTGAATGAGCAGGGCCGGTGCTGTAGAGCAGGGGGTGGGTTGTAGTTTAAAACTGTGCAGAGTTGTGTTTGTGCGTGTGTTTGCTGTCAGCCTGTATGAGCATCTGCATGTGTGCGGAGGCTTTGAAGTTGTGTCTCACCCCTGGAGAACTGCACACACAAGTAGAGCTGTGCAGCTTGTTTCATTTTAACTTAAATGCATAAAGTAAACATTCGCTGTGGGATTTCTTAGTTTTGGTTAATAGATGTGGTCAGATGGCACTAAGAATGACAGTTGGAAAAGGAAACTTGTCAGTGATGCCATTCAGTCATCACTTATTGGTCAGGGTAAATGTTTGATTTATCAGATATAGACACAAATATCAGCTAATTATATTGCATGAGAGCAAAAATAATGATTAACTGATAATTGAACTAATAATCAACTAATAAAGATTGACATGGTGTAGCTGGAACCTATTTAGAGGTAGGCTTGCTATGTATGCTGTGTACTTAAGGCAGTGGTTGTTGTTTTTCAACCATCTGTCCTACCCACTGCTGATTACCTGGATCAGGTGTGTTCAGCCAATCACAACGGATATTTACTTACGTAATTGGCAGGACAAGCTGTACAGGGAACTACTGACTTACAGTATTTTATAGAGTGATGTGTATTATTAGTAATTTGCTCTTCTGCAAACAGTTTTTTGTGATTAACCCTGTTGTTATAATGTTATTATCACTTATACCATTATTAGTAATGACACAGATGTGTAGCATTTGATTTGCGCTTTCATTCATGACCCGGTGGCTAATGGTAATTTTAGTTTATGCTATTGTTGCATTAGGGACAAGCCTAATGTAGAGTAAAGCTGGATGGGCTGCTGTGTTATGCTGTATAAAGCCCAGGCTGACTGGAATATGTTTAACATACATAAAGTGACTAGCACTACAAAGGCAGACTTGGTTATTGTACAGGCTTGATTGGCAGTTTGGCAACATTATCACTACATTTAGCAGCTTTTTCAGACCTTCAAAGCAGTTTAATTTCACACACAGTTCAGCTGCCTCTGTCCACTGAGACCAACTGTAGCATATACTGTATATTATGCTAATCGACATGACATCATTTGGCAGCTGCTGCTGCTGTTGGGTAGTGGCCAAATCATAGTTTGTGCCCAAAAGCAGTTTCAGCTCCAGACGGCTCATTTAACCAACTTTTGCTTTTGATTTTTTTGTATGTGTCTAGCCTGCAGACCATGCTAGTAGTGTATGAAGTCCAGACCACAAAGACTTTCAATTTACAGAGATATGAAACTGCTTTTATTCATTGTATTTGAGCAACTAGAATCAACAAAAGTTATAGTGTAACTTTCAATTGAAAAGAAAATTGATTTAATGATTCGTTCAGCGTTGCTGCCAAAAGATGGAACGTGTCACTTAAACGCCCACCTAGATTCCAGCCCCTCTGTGTGTGTGTTTCTGACAACAGGTCGACAGTTTAACTTAAAAAATGTAGTTTTTGTTGCAGAGCTGTTGTACTTGATTGCATTATATAATTATATAATAGACAAGGTTGTGGTGCACCATGTCTGTGTAACACATGGTCGTATTACTGTGTGGGCCCCTGGTTTTGCCTGAAGGCATAGGGAAACATGCTGTGGAGCAGAATGTAGAAGCTGTATATCCAAGAGTAATTAAGCAGTTATCTAAAAAAAAAAACAGCCAATAACTTCTGGTGAAGACGTAGTAATTTCAGAGGAGAGCTCATAAAAATACACCTGTCTTTTGTGGAGGAGCGAGCTGCTCAGGAGTTGTTGGCTGTTTTAGATGCAACTTTCTGAGTCAAGAAAACAAGAAACACAACAAAATACTTGGCATTTTTCCCCACAATTTTTTTATAGTTATTAAATGAAGCAAAATAACCCAAATAGCCTCACAACAAACCTACGAAGTTTTAACACATTTACATTTCAATTTCTTGCAGTATGACAGAAATGTTGTGGTATGTTAGCTCATGCAAGATTGACACATGAGAAGCAAATCTAAATCTACATAATCCTTTTGAATCCAAAATAGAAAAAGAAGTGTATTCAAACCTCATTGTATTTTCCATCGGTTCATCTCTGTGCTGATACTGTTTTCCAATCTCACAAGTGCCCTTTTCTGACAGACTTTAAAGGGGAAAAAAATGATCCACAGCCAAAGGAAGAGGTCAGAACAATATTATGAAGTTTGTGTCAAACACAAAGGCCCAGCCTCTGCAAAAAGTGGCTTTATCAACATAAAAATTGCAAATCCCACCCTCTCTTTCCCGCTACCCCAGCAATGAGTGGACAGATAAGACTGGAAAGAGGTCACAGTTATCTGAGAGCGTTGTTTCCACTCGAATGATCTCAGGTGCGAGAGGTTAGCAACCTTTTTTTTTTTTTGAAGCAGGAATGTGTGGTAGCAAGAAGCAGTGCTGAGGTTAACAGGATTGTTTGGAGCCATGGAAACTCTGTGAGCATGACATCATCTGAGAGTTTGCAGGAATGGAAAAGAAAAGGAAATCTCCTCCCAGGGAGAAAATGGAGGGATTTGAAAGAGAAATGCTGGGTATGACTGTTCCATTGGAGTAAACAGCGGGGTGGTCGACTGTACACAGTGTGAAATATTATCACCCAGTGTGCAGGGGATTGTGCCCGTCAAAGTGTAACCGCTTGGTTTATGTTGTCAAGTCACTTGCCAGGTAAAACTTTGGAAATCTAACAGCAATTTGTCCTATGGGATTTTCTTGCAGTATTTAGTTGGGATTTTGTGGAGTTAGTTTCAGTGGCCAACTTTCTTAAATTTGTCTTCCTATTTGCGCTTTAATTCATGGGTGAAACACAAACAGTGATCCAGTTTATCATATTGCCTCAGAGCCAGCATGTGAACCTCATTGAACCTGACGATTGCAATTTTTCTTATAGCTTTATTTCTCCCTCATCAAAAATGCACATAAAGCTGACTTCACAGGACTGTAACGCCAGACGTCCCCGAGACGTCTGCTCACATTTTCAAAACATAAATGATAAAAGACTTTCTGAAAGTTTAGATATAAATAAGATTTTTACAGTAAATTCTATCTGAATGAAGGCTTACAATATTAATTTTGCAATTTTTATTGCAGTGCAGGCTTTCATCACTCTTAACTCAGTTTATTAATCTCTCCTTCGCTGCCACGCTTGTTGGCTTACCGGCTAACAATCACACGTCTGATGCTGTAGTGTAGTGAAGTACACTATGCTGCCTGAAGTCGGCTGGAAAATGTATCTCGCTGCCAGGATTTGGATGGACATAAGTCCCAAGGTTGGAAAATTTAGAATAGCCATTGTCAGACTGAATCACAGTAAGCTTATTTCCTACTGTCCAACTACAAACTACTATATACATCAATGTTTCCTCAATCTTTCGACATCACCAATCTGAGTTTCGATGTCTTGTCCAAGGACACCTTAGCATGTAGCCAGGAGGGACCTCTTATACATTGGCCGGTACACGGCATGTCTGATACAGAGAGCAGAGAAGAATTGTGAACACGTGACCGTGTAAAGACAGAAATGAAATGCCGTTGTGTAAATAAGATAAATAAAATAAAAGTCCTTCCTCACGTGTTTGGTGATCAGGTCTGGACTTTACTTGGAGTTGCACTTTCACACATGCAGCACTCACTTGGACATTCTCCATTTTAAATGCCGTCACACATCAGGAGAAATAGTCCATTTGATTTTAGTAAGGGGTGGTGTAGAGACAGCAGGAGGAACGGTGTGGTACAAAAGATTCACCGTGGACATTAGCTGATTTTTGTTTATGGCAAAGAAGCAGAGCAAATCAAATCTTTAGAATCTATACGTAATGTTTATAACCTCAGTTTCATTAAGGAGAGAAGTGCGATACAACAGCAGAAAGCATGATGAATATTTCCAATATTTACAGAAGCTGTGCTGAGCAGATCTACAAACAGGGAACGCCCACAGTCTCGCTGTGATTAGCCTGAGAATTACCGGCTGTGTTTACACCCAGGCTGACACGGACATTACATGGACTTTGTACTAGGGGGCTGGCAGGAGAAAGTCTGTGTGATGTCTGTGTAGGTTGATGCCAGTGTTTGCATTAACACATGCAACTTATCTGAGTAAAGTACGGAGAAAGTCTAGTCCAGTGCCTGTGTGAAAGAGGCTTATGGCTATTTAGTTTGTTTATTAAAAGAACAAGGTATAGACATGTTCTATAGGAAAGATAACCTTAAATTACTCTATATAGAGTGTATATATATATATAGAAAATAAATTTCAATGAAATTAACTTGATCAGCAAGAGGGCGGGCGCCCATATAGGTGGGTTGAAAGATGACCAACTAAGCTACATGCCACAACAAGAGGCAAAGAGACAAACTGAGAAGCATGTTTCTGTATAAATTCTTCATTTTATTAGGACTGTAAGTGATATTCCTCTTCACAACATCAGTACTGTATCTTCACTGATACAGATCTTATTGTTTTTGGGTCATGGAGTTTGATCTTTTCTTTTTAAAACATATCCTAAACCACATTTAAAACACTGCATTTTTTCATGCCATGCTCTACAAACTCTACTGCATCTGTAAAACCTGGCTGGCATGTGGACCCGGCACATTCCTCTAAGGATCTGACGCATCTCTAAATCCACGCTGTCTTTGTCTGATTGCTTCATGTTGCCTTGACCACTTACTTTTATCTGACTTTCAGATAGCAAACTAAATTTTCTCCCTAAAACGAAATTGTGCTGATGTTTGTGTTTTCCTCATCAAAAGCAGCCTGTCAGTGCGCTTGCTATTGATGGGTCAAGTAACAGCATTTGGACATCTGCAGCCTGAGCCCATTCGACGCTCTATACCTGAATTCTTGTTCTTCACTCTTGTAGTATCTGAGTTTAGTTTAGGTAAAGGCAAGTTTGTATCCTCATATTGCCTTTGGTCCTCTCTGCTTTGCTCTTGTGAAACTTTTATTCTAACTGACTGGTCGAGACCTTATACTCCTTCACTGCGGCTTTGCTTTTAACTCGTTTTGTCTTCTCTGAAGCTTCTTGTCAAGGTGACACATTTCTTCCTCACAGAGACCCTGACCTTCCTCTGGTGAGAGGTTTTTTTCTTCCTCAAAAGAGCAAGTTAAACTGTTCAGATTCTTTTTTTAAAGCTTATTCTTGTCCTTTTTATCTGAAAAGAAGATAGCTCAACCTTTGAGCCAGCCTTGCTTGTTTAATAATTCCTGCTAAAGTAAATGTTTAAATGAACTGATCAAAGCCTGCTGCAGATTTTGCAAGCCGTCAATGTCTCAGATAAATCTGAATTGGGCAGCTGATCTTTATTTTATGTGCTTTTGTTCTAGCACCTTGGACCAAGCTGGCATAGAAGGGACATTTTTTCTCATTATTAAGCTGATTACAACCGAACCATTTGTGTTGCATTATGCCAAATTGGCGATGTTAATTACTAAGTCTTTGAACCCAAAATGCCACACACATGTGGCATCAACAGAGTGGTTTCAAACTCCACAGAAGGAATGTTTTTTTTAAATATCAGTGGGTGGATGGAAAGAGCCTGGTCCCTCAGAGACTCATTGATCTGTACCTCTGTTTTGAGAAATCAAATTGAAATACTCCACAGTGGACCCAGATGTCAGCTTTCTGCTGCACAAATGCAGCTTGCTGTTCTTTTTACCCTCTTTGTGTTTTAGACCCATGCCTACCACCATGCCGACTAGTTTGCTTTAGAAACAGTGCTACTAGTATGACCAGACAGGGATCTGTTGTAATGATGAACTAAAAATTTCTGTTATTAAGGCTGAAGTAGTGCCAGACTTCTGGGCCCTGAAGCGAATTTAATAGATATGAAAGTGGCCACTCCCAAGGATTTGTCTTTTGTTTTCAGTGAGACATAATAGTCTGGACGAGTTGTTGACCTTACATGTGACCTTCTATCTGACACATGGTAAATTAGTACAAATACCAGATGTGAAATTGAAAACCGCTAAACAACTGCATCATTCTAAACTGGCCTATCATCAGACCAGTTTCTCTGTGAATCAACCCCCGCTTCATATGTTTTGTCAGTCTGCACAGTGTATGTGCGTGTGTGCCTGTGTGTGGGAGTGTGAATGCAATATTCCTCAAGACTGTGCTACAATAAAGGTGCTATACTGACTCTCTGGTGGTGTGTTAACCTAGGCAGCCTAGCAGCCTTCCTGATCCTCGAACAACCTGATAACAGAGACAGTGTATCTTCTTACAATGTCCTCTTTGTGTGTTTCTATATGTGTGTGTGGCGTTGCACCTGTTTGTCACAGGTGTAGGTGTACATGCACATGTATATATTTTATTTTGGCAACTTGGGAGCTGCTGAAGCAAACTGAGCACATCACTGACATATCACCTTTTGAGTTGGTGAGGCAACTTGTTGGCAAAGAGCTGCTTATTTACACATCCTGCAATTAAGTAACACCATTATTTATCATTTGGAGTCATTTGTTCCACCTGGCGCAATGTAAGTCTAGTATTTGCTGTCTTTTAGCTCTGTTTTTGGCTGGAAATACAGTATCTGTATCTTTAGCTGTGAAATCTTACACTATATTAATTAGCTAGTTGCTAACAGGTGGTGCTATACTGTAGAAGCTGCAAAACTGCCAGATTCTGTAGATAATCAAACAACGTGAAATATTACATCTGCACTTTTGTTGTTTTCTGACTTGAGTAGCTCAGTGATAAAGCTGTGATTTTAACTCTGTGTGTCAATCTCCACCTCCTCTGCACTGCAGCCAGATTAAAACAAAACGTTCAGAATTATTTTCCGATACAGTTCAGCCAGGACTGGTGGGCTGTAAGCAGCCATATGGAGAGGGAGCTCTGGAAACATCCCATTACAGGTCATACATCACACCATTCTGCCTTATTTTTATTTCAATCACGTGTACAGCTGCGTTTGAGAACAGCAAGACTCTGCCATAGTAAACCTCCAAAGGCCCGAAGACAATCACCAGGGGCATCAAAATGACCCCTGTGGTGTAAAATATCTGTTTATGGTGCCTCACGCCCAACAACAATGTACAGTTGGACCACTTTTGATAAGGTCAATGCAAACTTTTTTCTTTATATTAGAGCTGCAGATGGCCCATATTTAATGTTTTTGCCAGACGTGTACCGGCTGCAGAAGATTTAACGCTGTATTCTCCACCATAGAAAATGAATACTGTCCAGCGAAAAACAAAACAAGGTGCACAGCGCTGTCAAATTAGAGAATCAAATAATAAATATAATAATTACAATTAAATTAATTTGTTAGACCACCTTTTAAAACAGTAGCTCCAAACTGCAGAAAACAAATTATATTAACTAACATTTGAATATTATAACTAATATTTTTCACATTTTCTAAGAAATTAAGTGTAAATGTTTCTGCGGTACATTAACACCGTATTAAGATTTTCAGTAGTTATTTTTCTCTACACGCACCACCACTAGGTGGCAAAGAAGACCCAAGCGCAAGTTCTCATTTCAAACAAACAGTGAAGCTCGCTACACAGACTGCACTGCACACTAAGCTTAGCTGCTACAATTACCACCTCTTCATCAGCTTAGATGCCTCAAACTACACATATCCTCTAAAAACACGTTAGGCATTTGCGTAAACTCTGAATCATTAGTCGCCTAATTTTAGCAAGGGGTGAAACGTATGTGTGCAGGAGAAATTAAATAATTAGACTAAACAGGGTCATATTATAACCCCTGAGTCACGTAGCCTCTGGGTCATATGAAATTTACATCTTCATATACATCTCACATGGGTAGTGTCTGCATATGTTGTCTGAAAGACGTTTATGTCACTCTAATCCTGCTGTACAGAGGCACCGCTACTTATCAGCTTATAGCTTATGATTCTCATGATCACGTTTCTGTCCAACATTTGTTACTGTTCTGCTCTTCTTTTCTAATGGCTCCTCTAATTTTCTCTCTACGCTTTCCTTTCACCCCAACCGGGTGAGGCAGATGGCCATCCACCTTGAGCCTGGTTCTGCTAGATATTTCTTCCATTAAAGAGCGCGCGTGAAGTGCCTTGAGATGACTCTGTTGTTATTCTGCACTGTATATATAAAACTGAATTGACTGGAGCTGTACGTGGTGGAGACATAGTTGCAGAAACAGGTTGGGAGTGGCGAGGAGTGAAGTTGTGGCTGTAGTCTTTGTTTTGGTTCAAAGAAAGCCATCTCTAAATGAGTCATCGCCCCTTTCACAATTGTATGTATTTGTGAGATAAAACAATGGTACAATCGTCTGTTGATACAGTAGGTCCTACCTTTACCCCATTTTGAATCAGATAGAACCAGGCCAACCGTAAAGGTTGACCCCAGCTGCTTCAATGGAGCCATGACCGAGACTGATTTTATTCAAAAGACTGAAACGGAGCCTCCATGTCTTCCCTGAATAAATAAACCTCAACAAAGAAGCAGAGAAAATCTGCAAAAACCACATGTTCGTGGCTATTACCCTTAACAAAGTACCTTCTGCTGAAAACAAAGTGAGTGTGAGTGGATTTGCTGAGATCTCTACTTTGGGACCCACTGCTGTCGGGCCGTAGTGCTTATTTGTAGACGATCAAACCGGCTTCCTTCCACTGTGTAATCTGTCCCACATGGATTTCCTACAGAGTCCATTAAAATGTAGCATAGTGGGGAGAATGAGCAGAGATGGGAACAGGGAAAAATAGGTGCCCCCAGCGCACGGCTTTGATAGAAACATCTGTCATGATTCAGTGTGTTTGAGTGAAGTGTGATTTGTGAGGTTCTGCCAAGCCTGCGCTCTGCTCGTCGATCCCTATCCGTCTCTGGAGATGGACACAATGCTACATGTATTTGGAATATTCTGTCTGTTTTGCTCTCTGGGAATTTAGACGAATAGCCATAATATATAAACTGTATTAAGTGGAATTAATAATTACGGGCAGTTTGTGAAAATACTTTATCAAGTACGTATGAGTACAATCCAAACGTCCAAAGGTGGTTTTGTGCACTGGTACCCTAATGGTAGCCCCCTGAAATCAAAGTTTATTCCTGATTGCTCTGTGAGAAACAACACTGGCCACAAGCAGTAAAACATTGAATAAAACTGAAACTCGCCTACAGTTTTCTCAACTCCCTCTGTTGCATCTGAACTTGTCATGTGGATTGAAACATCTGACAAAGGTTGTTTGGAGAACAGCAAACCAGCAGTAAGCACAGCAGAGTTTGAAGTTTTATTCTGCCCTTCCACAGGTCTTTAGGAGTAGATAGATGTTTTTTAGTATTTTACCATAGGAGCATCAAACCATCAGGGTTCGTAGCTGTGCATATGCATATCACATCTACCTGCTCTCTCCAAAGACTCCAAATGACAAATGTGTTGATCTTTGTCAGGTCAGAAAAAATTGCCTAAAACATCTGATGCACAGCATTGACCCCAAGGGAAGAGAAATGAATTTCATTTTATTAAAAATGTCAAGGACGCATTTTTCATCGCTATAGTTTTTTTTTGTTTTTTTTTACTCATTGCAATGAAAGGGTGGAGTGGAGGGGTATAAATCATTACATATCAGAAATATGTATTTAATATGTATTTAAAGTCAATGAAATATGTGATGTTGCTAAAAGTTGCAATAACATAATGATACACAAAAAATATAAAAAAGTAAGGTATAATATAAAACAGGTAGTAAGTGCACTATATTTTATAAACGTATCCGTTTGTATACAAAGTCTTCATGTGTTAAGTAATGTAAGCATGTGGAGGGTAACTGAACTTCACACTATAGTTTAATAACCTTATCGTCTATGTCATTGCTGCTGCAGTTGCAAAATTGTGTAAATGATTCTGAGATGTTTGAAAATGTCTGTTTGAAAATGTTCAGTAAGTACATATAAAACAAAGAGGTAAAAAAGCAGAAAGACATGTTTTGGACCACTGTACACCTCCTGATCCGTCCCTTCTTTTCCTTTGTTTTTGGTCCATCTATCAGCTTTGATTCTCTCTCAGTGGGGAGGCTGTGTTCAGAGCAGGTAGCGAGAGGTAGAAAAGCAGAGAGAAGCAGCGTTTTGTATTTTCTTTTCTCTCTCTCTCTCTCTTTCTTTCTCTCCTTCCCTCTGTATCTCAGAGGAAAACAGCTGCTGTGTCCAGGAGGAAACATTACTTTTTTTTCCCATCAGGCTTTTTTGCCTGTGATGGACAGCGGTCTGGTTTTGGCTTGAGTTGCGATGTAGGATGCAGTTTATGGGCCAGAACTCAGTGAGGGGTGGAGGCGAGGGCTTTTTCTGGCAGAATGCCCCCCCGACTCTCCAAATAGCAAGGTCCCCCATGACGGTGACCCCTTTGACCCCGTCGTGAGAGCGTCAGGGAAGAAGACTTGCTCCTTAACCTCTAAGAGTGACTGCATCTGAAGGGTCTCACTGTTTTCTTTCATTTACTGATTCACTTTCAGTGTTTTCATTAGACTTCACTGGGTGTAAACGAAACGTGTCCCACTTTTTGTGTATTTTTTCCGTTTTATCGTGCTTGCTTGCTTAATATGTTACAGCTTTCTCTCTTTTTCATTGTGAATCATGTTAACATTTAATTATAGAAGTTATTAGAGGCATGTTCGTGCATGTAGTTTCCAACATTAACAAACAACAAGAAGGAGAGCAAATATCAAATCATTAGTAACAAATATGTACGAATATATTCAAATAATCATGACGTGAAATATACACGTAAATAAGTGAGCAGATAATTTTATTATCAGCCATTAAATAAAAATAGCTTCACTATATCAGCACAGCATTTATTGTCTTTTGCACCTATAAACTCTTTCTGAACACTATCTTTCTATTATGACTAGAAGTTTGAGCAGATTTTTGTTGTTCATGTCACAGAGCTGCTGATGTCAAAGCTTAATTAACATTATGTAGATCATTACCTCCCAAGACCAATATGTTGACCAATATGTCCAAATTCCGTGTCATCCAAGCATCACAATGATCTTTTTAAATGAATAAAGCCTCTGATCTAACTTTTCCCGGTCTGTCTTGTCTAGGCCTTTGTCTCCCTCTCTCTGCTGTACTGGGCTCTGCAGAGTTTCTCTCAGCTGCTCAGCATCAAGAAGAAGGCGAACTGAGTCGACATGAGACAACACAGACTGATGTTTTGAAGTCAGACTTATTGAAGTGATTTCAGTAACATGTTTTTTTTTAATCATCTTAAACACTTAATACGACCTCATCTGTATGTTGTGTCCATCAACTTTCACAGAGAAGACAGACCAAACTGGTGTTCCAGCTTTTGCTTTATGTAAATTTCATGTATAACTGGTTAAAGACTGTTTATAAGTGAAGCCTTATTATGTAAATTATCCATAAAAAGGCAGGTGCTTCTTCTACTACAATTATTATTAACAGACGTGCTAGCATTCCCATTGAAGGACTAATTAATCTTAATATTTTCTATTCCACATACACCATGGTGTAAATGTTTTCTTTTCTTCTTAACTATGCAAAAAATCTGTTCATTTCCATATTGCACAACTCTGTAAATTTTTTTTCCATTTCTCATTGCAATAAAAGACATGTAATTTTATTTTACCACTCGACTTTTTTGAGTTCCTAAAAATGCATTTAGAGTAGTCTAAACAAAAAAGAAATCCTGGAGGTTGTGCTGTGTGCCAGTTTCGAAAGAGCAGACTATTCATGAATTCATCTTCTCAGCCTCCAGATTTTGTGTGGGAGTGACAAACAGTCCACAGCAGATGGTGCTATTATCGCCTGTCATTAGTCTCATTTAAATCAACATTTCGTTTCCAAGCGTCACCTGTGACATTAAGACATTTACTAATGTACTGAGGTCGAGCAAAAACAAGCAGGTCTTGCATAAAAGGAAACAAGGGGAGATTTTACAAGTGGTTTATCTTAAGATAGAAAAAAAAGCAGTGGTGAGCAGTGAAGTTTGTCACCACGAATGCATCATGGTTCAAACCATGATGATGCGTTTTTATTATGTTTTCTTTTTTTTTAATGAACAGATATCCATCATCAAAATATCATCAATTAAAAAGTGAAATATAAAGTAGTGTCTATATATTAACAAGCAAATAATATCTGCATATGTATGAAATTCTGTTGTGACCATTCTGTAAATTACCATCACATTATCAGATAAAATATTAAATGTTTTCAGCTAACAGATGCAGACAACATCTGTGAGACATGGTGGGCAGAAAAAGCAGATTTGCTTATGCATGAGTAGAAGCAAACTCTCCAGAGGAACCCAGATGCACAAAACAGGTGTGAGAATCTCACAGAGCAGCCCACATATTTTCATGCAAGCACAGAGCTGCAATGAAATATATTAGGACAGTATTACAACCACATCAGCAGACTATCACTGACACTCAGAAGTCTCCATTAAAACCCGAAGGTGAAGTTTTACAAACAACAGCTGGGAGCAGGGTTAGGTCACACACCTCAGTGTCTCAATCAGCTGTCAGTAATCTGGAGCAGCTGTTAAAGCCAAACACCTGCTGTGACATCACTGATAAGGGTGTGGTTAGACATTCAAATTGCTGAAAGGTTCGAAGCCATGTTTGCATCACATGTTAATGTAAAAGTGTTTTTACTGCAACTGCAGCTGTTTTGTTTTTTGTTTTGTGCAGTCCACCCTACAGCCTACAACATCATGGCTGGTTCACAGCTCTCCAAGCTTATGCTAATAGAGGTCAGTGTTTTATCTTCACTGCATGCTACTTAGCTACCACCGCTTGCATATGTCATTAGTTTTACTAATGACTAGGCAGAGAAGAGACAGAAGCTGGCTTGGTTGCCTGGTGACAGTAAAAGGATGCCTCCAGCTTGTTTGATGCACCTTATGGTTTTAGTATTTAGTATTATTTAGTATTTTTCTGCTGAAGACCCATTAACAACCTCTTTACTGAATCCTGACATTGCATTATGGGTACTGTAGTCTCAGATTTCTACCCATCAGTAACTGCGCTGGTGAGAACCCAAGCTCTAATGGTGTGGCTCTGTAAACCAGTGGTGTATTGACTTGGTCCACAGATTCACAGATTTTTGACATTCTGAACAGCACATTCAGCCTCACTGTTTGCCTGTGGGTAATGAGGGCCGCTTGTTATATGTGCAAATTGCCTTTCTTGTGCAAATGTCCTGAAAACTTCTGTTGAAGATGTTCAGTCTCTGGACCCATTGGACCCAATCTCTGGAGTCCATTTGTTATCTCTCCCTTCAGGAGATGAATAGTCAGTCTGTGGAGCCCTTTAAAATGCATCTGCCGTGATGAGGGTTTTACCTGAGAAATCGACAATGTCAGAGTCATAACTTAAGTGTCTAAAGGGGTACCTCAGCACCCTGGGTGGAAGATCATGCGAAAATTTTGTGCCCAGCAGTGGGACCAGGGGTTTATGATCCGTCAGTAGTGTCCTAAGTGCCGACCCTTCAAATAGAAGATTAGTCTTTTACATGCCCACATTGCTGCTAGCTTTTCTTTCTCATTTTGTGCATAGCCCTTCTCTGTATCTGTTAGTCCTCTTGAGATGTAAGTCACTGGATGGCAAGAGCCTTCTATCTGTTTCTGTGTGAGAATGGCACCTATGCCATATGCTGCTATTTTTGTCTCTGCTATGCCTGAATATTGAGCAGGTGCCTTGGGTGAGCTCAGTCTGTCTTTAAGTTTTTAAAAACCAGCCTGTTTAAGGTTCTCCTGATGGTGGCCAGTTGTGGTATAAACTTGGCCAGATAGTTTGCCATGCCCATAAGGCACAGGTGGGGTGTGTATCACTGTTGCTGTGCAGTATAGTTTATTGTCTCTTAACAATCTCACTTTGTCTACCTTTTTGTATTGCTTTTGCTGGGGACAATTTCACTGTAGTCCACTGTAGCTGTTCTGACAACCTCCTACATTTTATTCAAACCAAAAAAATAGTTTGTTGCTATGCCATGTTAAATTGTGCTCTTTCAAAAAAATTACCACACAGTGCTGTTCAAATGCAGCCTTAACTGCCTCATATTTCTTTTTATCTTCCTCGGTCAATGGCAAAACTCCCAAAATATCATCTGCTGCATTCCACAAATGTATATGGTGAATTCACCTGATTCTTCGAGCTTTTCATTTAATCCTGATCAGACACGGAATCTCTCAAATCATCTGATCCATCTTTGCTATTCTGATGGGTTTGAGAAGTCGAATGGTTCTGGGAGTGATATACAGCAGTCTGACACCATGTCTAATGAAAGAGCTGGCACGCCATGGGGCTCATTTGTCAGTTCAAACTGGTGCCTGCAGACCACACTGTGGGACATGGATCTAATAAACTCAAATATAGCATCAACTTTGGTGCACGTGGACAACACCTACTGAGTTGTACAACACGGCTACGACTCAAGTCAATGGACTGCTACAATTGGAAACAATGAAGTTTTGGTGTGACATTGATCAGTGTGTCATTCCAGTTAGTGAGTTAGTATATGCTGTAGGCTGTGGCAGCAGTCACAGTGTACAATAGGCATCCTAAATTTCTGACACACTCAGAATTTTGATCTTTGATCGCAAGACCACAGCATTTTTGAAAGTGCTGTTTGATGGCAATTAGACTTGCCTGAGAGTCTTGAAGATTCCACATCTTATGCAAAAGAATGTGGACTTGTTAACAGCTTGAGAGCCACGAAGGTCACATGTGGGTATGTGTCACACTGGATCATCGGTGAGTGGTTTGGGTCATATCAGTCAAGCTGTGAGTGTGTGTTACACTGCCTGGAGAGGAGGTGGAGCTGTAAAAGAGCTCAATTCAATTCAGTTAAATTTTTTATATAGTGCCAAATTACAACAGAAAAACTCCCTTTTAAGGAGGAACAAATCTCCAGCAGAACCAGGCTCAGGGTGGGGCGGCCATCTGCCTCGACCGGTTGGGGTGAGTGTAGAGATAAAAGAGAAGACGAGAAAAGAACAGCAGAGCAACAACAATGATGTACACTCTATTTAATTATGGTCATTCCTTCTCTTGTTCTCAGATGCACAGCCCTTTTACCTTACTGTAAGCTGTTTAAAAACTACTAATACTTGATGTTTTTGCTAAAAAATTTCCTGTAAATCTGTATTTTATGATTCTAGCAATGTAATCATTTACTGCTGAAACAGTGTGCCTTCACTGGTCTTTCACATATTAACAACACAGGTATTAGAAAGTTGTTCTGCCTTAAGCCTGCCAGCTTTATGTTCAGTCTCTGATGACTACCAGGCGAGAACAGAGGATGAGATTTGGGAATTATTTTTTATTAGTCCCTTTGGGAAATGTATTTTTCACCTGCACATACTATGATCCTTATTAAGAGGTTCAGTGAAGAGAACGATACAGTTGAGTAGCCATAGTAACTCCCAGATTGTCATTAATAACAGTCTGTTTCATATAACATGACAATATTAGCAATGACTTAGTTGTGTTTATGAACAATCTTTTGTAAAGACTGACAGCACTTCTTGGTGCCGCTGTGCTTATATTGTCTGCTTTTTAATTATTTCTGTTATTGATTCACGAGAAACTGACATATTGATCCCAATAAAGAAAGACATGTCCTTCACCTTTACATGAAATCCTACTAACAGGTGCTAAGAGAATTCTGCCCGAGGTCTTGCTTAATGGTTTGAGGAAATGTCGTGGATAGACAATCAATGAGACCATCAATAAGAATTAGATTAGATAGAATTAGATAGATGTTTTTTACGTAAGCCATATAATAACAAACAAGATTCTGGCACAGCTGCCGGCTACAGACAGTAAGGAATGCAGCTCTTAAGCTACACTCCACAAGGCATGAATGAAAATAATGGCATGCCAGTTTGATATCATCAGCACTTGTGCTGGCATAAGAGTGTGTTCTGCTCACTGGGTTGAGGAGAAATCACATCAGCAGTCGTCAGGAAAACCCATAAACGCCTGAATGCACCAGAGAACTCCAACACTACCTTTAATGCTCTGATGGCTCCTACAGTACCTGGAGAAAAAGGAAAAACATGAGTGTGCTTTTTCTCTTCAGTAAACCTGGTATCAGACTTTTCTTTGTCAAATAAATGGCTTTTGAAAATTCAAGTCATTATGAATGTACGATGTTTATAATACATGAACCATGGTTTATGTATTATAACTGAACTATATGCCCGTCCTAAACTGACACATTCTTTATGCCATAATTTATTTATTAATGTAATAACTGTGTTTGCTACCAATGCTAAACTATTTGTGGTTTAAGTAATATAAAAAAATAATAGTATAAGTAAAAAGATTTGACATGAAATGTTTAACAATTCTTCATTCATGACTGCAGGGGGTTGCTTTCGCAGTATGTTTTGGGTCATTATCCATCTGCAAAATGAAACATTGTCCAATAAGTTGTGCATCTTTTGGCTGAAATTGAGTAAAAAGCGTATCCCTTACACTTAAGAATTCATGCTGATACTTTTATGAACTGTCAGGTCATCAGTAAACACCAGTGAGCCTGTTCCATTGGCAGCCATGCCTGCCCATGCCATAACACTGCCTGCAACATGTTTGACACATGATGTGGTATGCTTTGGCTTATGTGCTGTTCCTTTCCTTGCCCTTAGTTTTCTCTGCCCATCATCATCATTTTAGTACAAGTTAACTTTGATTTCACCAACTGATTTCATAACTTTATAGTCTAATGACTATATCAGTGTTTTGCATCTACATTTTTAATGTTGTCTTTTAAAACTAGACTGTAGCAATTTAACAATTTCTCAAAACTCTCTGCCGATGCTCAGACCTCCCTCATGCTTTTTGAATTCCATTCTGTGGATAGATGTACAAGTACATGGTCATTGTCTTACTTTGTTGCAATGCCCACCATTTTGTTGGCAAGTGATTTCTAAGATGTACAGAGCAAAAACACTGCAGCCACTAGCTCTTAGTAACATCATAACACTAAAAAATCTGTTTCTAAATCTGTTTATACTACAGTCTACAGATGTGGGTTTTATCGCTGTATAAACTACACTAAAACATCTTATTTACCTCTGTAGGTCCCTTTTTTGCTCGTTACATGGCAGATGGGAAATGTGATTTGTTCCCCCAGTGTAACAGAATGTTCCAGTGACTCATGCTGATAATGTACTGTAGTTTGATGTTCTGCACCAACTGTCTGCAGAGGGACAGAGGGGAGTCCCACTGCAAACACATGCATGACTACACCAACATGGACACATGCATACACACTTTACAGATATACACAAGTTCTGTGTGATGTTCTGTTCTCGTCAGAGATGGAGAAAGTACTTAGATATCCCTGTTTGTTCTTTGTTCTCTCATATCAGTATTCAGAATATCAGTATATCAGATTCACAGTTGTTTTGGGGTACCTTGGATCATTTTTCCACCTGTTTTTGTGTATGTGATGAGGCCCATTGGTAACGCTTTAGTTCACAGCCCACGACCTACTGTGTAATTAGTAGTTTATACTGTTGGGAATCTACAGTAGCTTCCTGCTTGCTCCAACTCCTTCCTTATTTGTAGTTACTATCATTATGAAAAAAATATTAAGAATTGTTTCTATTTTAAACCTTGTAAACTAAGTGCTGTCTTCAGCCTTTATTTATTAATTTTAAATGTATCTTATTTATTAAACACAATGGTTACCATTTGCTGTATTGTGCCAGATGTACTTAGAGTAAATATTCATCTACAGTGACAAGGCCCAACACTAAATAAATGAAAGGGAACACATACCATGTTAGCAAGTGTATATTGTAAATTCAAATCAATGATATGTGTATACAAAGTAAGCCTAATAAAGTGCAGAGTCAGTGGTTAAAGAGTCGATCTGCTTTGTAACCACAATAGCTCGCTAACAAAAGTGTGTTTATCCTGTTGTTAGCTGTGCACTTTCATGCATGTTAATTTATAAATGAGATGCTGATGCTTAAAACTGCTTATTTTTATTGATTTGTATGTTTCAATAAATATGAATAATTAAATTAGAAAATAATGGTAAATTAGATAGTTTTGTACATAAATGCTAGTCCCTCCCTAGTCTCAGTGCTTAGGGATGCATATTCAGTGAGGAGACACAGCTGCCTGTTACCTTGCCAGCATTAATCTGGCCTCAGCCCCAAGGGAAGGAAGACCCAGGGTCAGATTGTGTAGCTCAGAACAGGATTTTATATAATGATACATGATGCTCTGCACTACATTCACACTCAGAAAACTATATATAGCACAGAGGTCCAGAAGTGGAGTACAATTGATACATGTGCTTTGGATTACTGTCAAAGTTAGAGTGGTTGTGGTGATCACAGAGATGCCAGCTTCCTTCTGGATAACATTGCAGAAGGGAGCTGGATCTTTGAAGCTGTAATTCAGACTAACATGCCAGTATATTTCATCTGTGACCCATGTTCTCACAGCATAAGGTTCATGTCACAACAAGTAGTCTACAAAATGTGGTAATTATCAGATGCATCAGTATTAGCTCTATATTATCTATATAAAACAGAGCTGCCAGGTGTCAGTACTTCAGTATACACAGAAATGTAGTAATTGTCTGTTCTTCAAAGTGTTTAAAGGTCTGCAGTTGCTGTTATTGGTCTTTGGTGGATATGTAACAACTAACCACCCAAACACAAAGAGAAAAATAATACACTTAAATAATTAAGATCATTAAACAGATTTTAATACAATTTTAATTACACAAAGATGACCCGAGTAAATATAAAATGCAGTTTTTAAATGATGTTGTCACTTAAGGGAAAATAGCTGTCCAAACCTGCCTGGCCATATGTCAAAAAGTAATTCCCCCTAAACCTAATAACAGCAATCAAGCGTTTGTAATAACTGGCAATGACTCTTTTACATCATTGTGGAAGAATTTTGAACCACTCTTCCTTGAAGAATTGTTTTAGTTCAGCCACATTGGACAGTTTTTGAGCATGAATGGCCTGGTTAAGGTCGAGATTCATACAGGTCTGGAAGTATTCAGGTCTGGGTGTGGCAAGTGAAGTTGAACTCAGCTTTCCAAAAAATGTGGTTAATCACAGTTCAATAATGATTTAGAGTTTTCCCTCAAACGACAACAGCATGAAATATTTGGTACCGAATGTAAAAGAGGCATATCTTTTCTATTTCAAACCCCCACTTATTTCATTCAGACAAAAGTGTACTTGTCCACTCCACTCGTACCTTTGCAACATGGGTCCATGGTCAGCTGTGTGTTTTCATGTGGTCACTGCACTCACTACTTTACTGTTGATACAAAGCACAAGAAGGTCATTCAGGTTATCTAATGTGTATTCTGAAACGCTCTTGTGATCTGCAATATGTCAGCCAAACTAAACAAGCAGTGAAGTGCCAAGCATAAAACTAAGAATCCTGAGAATGCAATGACAGGTCATCAGGGAAATCCAAATCAAGGATTTGCATCTTCCCGGAAATTCTGCAGAACTGAAGATTTCTCCATTCCCATGGGAGTGGACATTGTAAGCAAACAGCCACACAAATGAATAAGAATTTTTATGGAATCTAAATGAGGATATGGAGTATTCCAGTGTGATTCTACAGTGTTTACTAATATAGTTTCTATGATATTTTTATGATTTATATGGATGTAACAGTAGCTCATCTTTGAATGCCCGAGCATAGTGGTTCAACTCCTGGTTTACCCGATTTCTGACTACATGTCGATGTGTCCCTGGACAAGACACTGAACCCCCGTACCTATGTCGCCTCAAAGGGGCAGCCTGTCCACAAAGAATTTCCTCAATGGAATTATTAAAGCATGAATTATTATTGTTTAATTTCTAAAGCATTTGCTGTGAAGTTAAAGTGTCTAAAACAGTGTCTGCAGCTCCCAGTATGACAGAGAACTGACTTCAAAACCATTTTGCTGGTCTATTAAGTACTTAATGGCTCCCCAGTATATTATTGACCTGCTCACTGACTAAAGTCCAACCAGACCCCTCCAGTCATCTTGTAGTCATCTTCTGACTGTACCCAGGATGAGATGCAAGCCTTCATGACCACAGATTGATGATCTGTGTCCATGTTTAAACTGTAAACACTATAAACATGTAAACTTAAAACGTCTGTTTTCCCAGTGATACAACTGATCTCTGTGTGTGTGTGTGTGTGTGTGTGTGTGTGTGTGTGTGTGTGTGAGTGTGTGTGTTTCATCTGATGTGGTTTCAGTTTAAGGACAAACTCTGCTCTGTAGATGTGGCATCAGTCTGTCCGGGAATTGCTGTTCCTGAGGTTTGTTCCTTTTTTTTTTTTTGCTTTTCCACTTATCCTGCTGTGTAGGTATTTTTTATTTTTTTATTATTATTTCTGCTCAGAGTCTCAGGACAGAGGTTTCTAAGGACCATTGATGGAGGGTCTACTCTTGACATATTGCGTTATTTGTACTGTACAAATTAAACTGACACCACCAGGTAGGTCAATTTTGTCAGAACAGTGGTTCCTGCACCTCATTATAATCTCCTACTATGACCACATGTTCCTAATCCCATTTTTCAGGTGCTTCTAAATGCAGCTGTGTTGATGCCTTAATCCCACACAGAAAACATTATTTAACACAATTTTGGAAACAATCTGAATGATAGTGTTGGCGTGCTGTAGATGACAATGCATACTGAAGCAAGTTAGCAATGTGATGAGCAGGTTAATTAATCTCAAGGTTAGGTGGAATTTGTGGCACCTGTAAAGCAAAATGGGTTTCAGATAAACGGTTTCAATTTCAGGTTGGTCACTCTTGCATAAACTGCGTTCTGCGTACTGTATGTGGATGGTCACAGTCAGAACACGAACCTTTAAAGATTTCTCTCCTTCCCTCTCTCATTAATGCTCCTTGCCAGAAAGAAAACCTAGAACTAAATTGGTTTGAATGAACCATTGAGATTATTTGTGCGCACAGATCAGTTCAGACAGTGAGAAACTAAAACTGTACAGGGCTTACTTTCAGCTCACTGTATGTTTTATTATTTCAGGAGACAAAGGGATTATAGATTTGAATGTTCACTGATGCAGAGTGTGATGCAGTCAGTTGCCAGGGAAGCTACTCTAACCAGCCTCCTGCGTGTCTGACCCACATGCATAATGACCGCAATAGATCTCATGATGATGCAGGTCTAATGCGCTCGGCAGTGACACATCTGACGTCTGTCTTTTGTGTCATCTGCCTGTAAAACACGTCTGCACATCCTGCACAAAGAACAGCAAGGCCAACGTTGTTTTTATTGTTACCATAGTGTAGTCACAATGAAATGTGTATGTATGGAAGGAATTAGTTACTACATATGCTTAACTGGAAACCCAAATCATCACAGTGCTCAGAAATACAAAAGTCTGCATTTCAGTTACTCTTCTTATTTGTTTACTGGTGTCTTTTTAATCTACTAAATCATTATTATTTCAATTTACTCAGTGCCACTGAGTCACAGTGTGACTTATCCTGTAAATATGTTCTTGATGCTGCTGTCTTGGTAATAATAATATGAATTGTTCGTTATTTACCTTTTTTTTTGTTTTTTTTGGTTTTACTGCAACACATTGCTGAGTTCTTTTGCTGTCACCACCAGTGTTGAATCCATTTCTAGTCAGTT
This sequence comes from Helostoma temminkii, assembly GCA_900302695.1. Classification (NCBI taxonomy): domain Eukaryota; kingdom Metazoa; phylum Chordata; class Actinopteri; order Anabantiformes; family Helostomatidae; genus Helostoma; species Helostoma temminkii. The sequence continues at coordinate 21,921 of OMLM01010492.1, forward strand.
TATTTACATAGCACCAATCTTAAGGCACTTTACAATGTAAAGTTTGAGACCTTACAGAACTTTACCAGGCCGCAATATAGTATTATATAGAAAACCCAACAAATCCCTTTTGAGCAGTACTTTAACTGAAGAAACCTCAGGCAGAACCAGACTTGAGGTGAGTGGTCATCTGCCTCAATTGGTTGGGGTGAGTGCAAAGAAAGGTTGCTAGCAGCCGTAAGCAGCTGTATTCAAGAAAAACTAATTTCATTTTTATTTCTATTGAACAACAAAAGAATTTTGTGCAATAACTAAAATATCATTTCAGGCGCTGTAGCACATTACCCCCTGACAGTCACATGTAAGGGACGTGTCGATACTTCAGTTGGCCCACCCACATGACCTACACAGACAGCCTGGAGGCAGCACTAAAACACAAATGTTATTGGCACACTGGTCAGCCACCCCACACACACAGCCAATATCTGGGTCATTGTTCAGCGATCTTTCATGAAACTCGATGAGGCTGGCGGGTCGGATTAAATGGTGGTTCCTATAGGTGGGAGGGATGTAAAGGTTATCTAAAGGTGGCCTGGTAAATTACCTGGTGATATTAGGTTTGTTCCTGAAAACAGCACATTTCTACCTTAAGACTTCTTTTAGAAAGCTTTTCTAAAAGTCAAAACAGCAAGGCAGAAACCATTATTGAGTAACCTTTATGTCTTCTGCAGAAGGGGTTTGCTGTGAACATATGTTCTACAAAACTAGACTTTTATACTGCACAGCAGCTCCACTGGATCAAGGTCTGTAGACTGTAGAAGACTGTAGAGATGGAGGTGTTCAAAGTGTTGCTGATTAATCTCTTTTACAACATTAGTTTATTTTAAGTGCCCTGAAATAACATATGTTTACACCTAGCACCAAAGTATGAGCTAGTGTGACCTTCCCATGCTACGTTTAGGATGTAGATTTGGGTTGTGCTTGAATTAAACCTAGTTTGTAAGATATTTTGTCATTCCAATCTTAAATCGAATGTTTATAGCTCACAAAATGGGGCAGATGTCTCACATTTTTTCAGCCCAGTCTCCTCCAAATTTAAAACCACAAATTATTTTGTTTTCTATTAACATACTTTTACTTGAACATATGGTAATTATGTTAATTGATTAATGTAACTGACAAGTCACTGATACTTAATTTGACAATTAAATTTACCCAGACAGCAGATACTTTTCCATCAAAATATCAAATCTACAACAACTTCTCTTTCCCACAAAGATCATTAAAGATTTGTGAGTCCAATGTTAATCGTGGTATTTATGGTTGGGTTCAGGCACTCACAGCACTTTGACTTAAAGTCAGGGAGGGATTGTTGATGCTTATCTGCTGTATTTTGAAAAGGAATATATAAGGTATAGATTTCAGACGTTTCAGTCAATATATGAATATTTCTGTCAAATATTTTTTATTTAATATTAAATAGGGAGCAATTTTTAAAGTCTTATTTTCTATTTTGCGAATGTTTCCCATTTAATTTCTCATCCTTCTTTGTCTGTGCTCTTTCCACGGCCCTCTCTCCTTTTTCTGTCTTCATCTTGGCTTTCTTTCCCTCTGTAGTTCAACCCTCTGGAGAGGATATCCCACAGGTTGCTGCACTTACTGCCTGTCGTGTTGAATGCTAATTTAGCTGGTCAGTGTGTGCTACAGATGAAGAAAAAATGGGGTGTGTGAGTGTGTGTAAAAAGAGTGAGGAAGAGGTAGGAATACAAGGAAAAAAAATGCAGGAGAGAAGAGATCCTCAGGATTTTTAGGGAAGGGAGGGGAAGGAGTCAGTTGAGGGGAGGGATGGAGGGATGTGACGTGAGCGAGCGGGAGTATGGAAACTGATCGTTGCAGGCACTGTTGGATAATTCTGCTCTCCCTCTCTCACCACTCCACATCCCCAGCGATGCTGCTCTGACCAGACACCGCCAGAGCAAGGCAAACACTACACCATCCACATACTCATGCACTGTTATGCAGCAGAGACGGCTGCTGCTGCTGCTGCTGCTGCTCCTCTTTCAGTCATACACACACACACGTTCACACTCCTACAATTCTAATCTCATTACAAACACCAACTCTTGCCTTGCAGGTGAGAGAAGATCTGGAGGAGGATACATCAGGGATGTGAGTGAGGAGCTTCATCTGAAAACATCTGCCTGGAGGACTCCTCCCTCAGCCTTTCTTGGCGGCTAACTCCAGCTCTGCAGCAGGTGAGTGGCATGTTAATATCTCATCTCATTTGTGCTGCTGTATGTCGCAGTGGTCATCATCTGTATGTCATGGCATCAGTGGTGTAACTCATGGATCCACACTGGATCTCCTCCATGCACCACTGGATGACAGTGAAGCTAATCTGATAACATCCTTGGAGCTGGATTTTGATTGGTGCAAGGATGGCAGCTGAGCATCTTGAGAGGATGCACTGCAGTTAGGCAACACTCTGGACTGAGAGGGAGGATGATTACAGTGCACTGCACAGCAGGAATATATTGCACACATCAGTACTTTATTGGATGGCATCACTGTACTGGAATGGACTCGCTGGAGATTTTCTTCTGCTGTCTGTGCAAAACATTAAATAAGACGTTGCAGAGCATTTTCTAGTTTCAGCTCCAGAGGCAGATCAAAGTTTATGCGAGGGAGGCTGATTCCCACGCACTCAGAGTTAACACAGAAACACTGGTGGCTGCACATTGTGTTGGCTGTTGCCTTGCCTCTTCTGCTTAATCTCTATAATCATGATGGTGAAGCTGCCTTAAGAATTTATACAGCTTTTGTTTATTTATTCTCTAAGGTAAAAAATGGTAGCGAGGGAATTTTCTGCACATGTATTCATGCATCAGTGCATGTACACAGGCACATGTAGACATGAGTCCAACCTGATTTAGACAAACCTCACAAAACTTTACATCAGTGTTTTTTTTAGTTACACACAAGCATGCGAACACACACACCCAACCTCTACATTAGTGGACTTGTTAATCCAGGTTTTCAGTTCCCTGTATTTGGGGCAAATGCTTCACTGCTGATGTGAGACACACACACACACACACACACACACACACACGCGCGCACGCTGTAACACCTACACATGCAAATACACGCACACACATACTCTCACTAATTTTACATAAACAAAAGTAAAGTCTTATAACTCTTCTTTTCACGTAAAGGTCAACAAAAGTGGTGTCTTGTCAGTTCAGCTATAACAGTAACATATACAGCATGTGTGCAATTGGTTAATCAGCCTGAAAAAAAATAAAAATCAAGTTGACTCTCATTAATTGATATATGTAATTACAGATTCATTACAAAAAATTGTAAAACTTAAAATAAATGTTATCATTTGCACACTTTGCCTTTGGTAAACTACAACATCCCGTCTTAACAAACCCTTTTTGCTGATATAATTTAATACAATTTTAACAGCTTCTAACAAAAATCCAATTCTAGCAGTAACACTAATGGATTTTAATTTACCTCTAATGAAACACTCCATATGGGACTCAGTTCAAAATATAAGTACCAGGCTACAAAAGCCCATTAAGTTTGAACTTGATCATGTTGTCATCATGGCAACCAACCGGGCTGATGCAAGGTCATTTGGAAAGAGCAGCACCAGCACAGCTTTGAATGCTTTTAATGTCCAAATTAGGCTGTTGGTTTCATACAAGGACTCATCCACTTGTTGCCAGCATTTCATGATGCTTCACTCTGAGCCAAACAGTTGAGCTGACATTAGATTCAGACTTTTATTTTTTTATTTTAATACAGTTTTTTCTAAAATGCAAAACCTCACTGCTGTATGCTCTTTTAGGTATTTACTTTTTTCAGCGACATAGTTTCTGAATGTTAAATTTCATTAGGTAGATTTATGAAACGCTTCACATTGGAACTGGAATAAATGTCCAGAGGGCTTTTTAGCTTTTTGTTAATGTTTCTGTCTGAAATGTCTTAACTGATTTCTAGTTATAGTTAATTCTCCACTACTACGGTGTGTGCGTGCTATATGGTAAATACAAAAAAAAAAGGCAATCCAGAAGCAAAGGGACACTGTGGCTGTCACACTGCTGAGTGTCAAGATGACAGCTGCAGAAAGAGAATCACACAGGCAGGAAAATATCTCTGCCATAGTAACACACGTAAGTACTGATGTTCGTATAATTTACCTCTTTACAGTACAGCTCTAAACTGACCTGTGAAGCATCTTCAGCTCTGTGTCAGCCACACACCTGGTGTGTTTAATCTGCTTTGTTATTTTCTCTACCATCCAGTAAAAAAAAATGTAAGTGCTTGTTAATGAGGTAGGTCATATATAATTGTTGTTTTTCAGAGCGACGTCCCGCTGTGTGTTGCTGCCCAGGGGATGCTTGACGGACAGAGAGACACAGCTTGAGCACAATGAGCAGCCAGGACAAATGGGTCACACTGACCCCAGCTGAATTTGCCCTGTTACAAGAATACACTCAATGTGAGTAGATGTTTATGTCTAATTGTGTTAAGGAGGTGCTGTATTTCTCATATTTGCAGGCTGTGTGTTATTTTCACATCCTGAAGCAGACATTGCAGTGTGGGTTCTACATACTGTTTAATTTAATTTTTAAACCATTACCCTGTGGTGTATTCTGTGGTCTTTGATTGGCTACTTGGCTAAATTATTTGAATAAGCTTCTCCTGCATAGCTGATAATTTTGTATTATTCACAGATGAAATTCTCATGTTAAAGGGGTCGTGTAGTGACAAACCTACAGAAAAGTATTAGTTCCCGTCGGCTCTCCAGAGTATTTCAGTTCCTTTTCGTTTGCTATTTTGATTTTACGGTCTGTTATGATCAGCAGTATTTCTAGCAGCAAGATCTGATAATCTGCTGGGCACAAGCTGGTAAAGTGAACCATGAAGCCAAAAATTTCTACCAAGCAGAGCTAAAGGGAAAGTCAGTGTTGGATTTCATCAGTTGGCCAGTCAGCCTCCTAGTGAATGCTCATATTGCTTCATTTTTGCTGAATGTGTGCACTGCTAAATTACTTTACTGGATGTATGTACCACACATTTCCCCAAATTTCCAAAGAAATCAAATAATGCAACATTTGTGTGATGGGCTGTCAAGGTCTCAACATCTTCCATTAAACTTGACATCGCAGTGTAAAAATTCCTCCTCATGTTTCATTGGTGATGATGAAAACTCAACTTCATGTCAAATGATTCCTGGGCAGAGGACATGCTATTAACAGCTGTAGTAATGTTTCCATTCATTTTCATTTCTGGTCTCGTATTACCACTATTTACTGTGCTAAATGTGTTTTTCTTTCTTTTGTCTAATGGATTTTCATTTTACAATTCCTCAAGATGAACATGTGGCTGACACTTGTATTGTATGAAGCACACTGCATAGAAAAAGAATGGTTTATGCAGGAAAAAGTTGTTTACAAGAGTTGTGCATTGTGTGAATATTTAGCTTATTTAGCTAAATATTGTATTGTATAGTAATGTTGTCCTTGGACCATTTGCCAAGGTGTTACTATATGTGTTACGGTGTTACTATACAAGAGGTTGGAGTTGACAAGCAATACTGCTGTACATACTTTATAATCCTCTATGATTTACTTAGATGCAGTCACTTTGTTTCTTAGACAAATGTGATACCAGTTGCCTGAGGGTTAAACATGAGGACATCAGTTTAACAACATCTGCTAAAATGCAAGCATGAACATTTGTAATGAGATTACAACCTACACTGCCATTAGGTTAAGTGTAAATGTGGTTTAACGGGTTTGGAGACACTTGAGATGCAGTGATTCTGCTGAGGAGTCAGATGTCCTGTTCTCATCGTGAAATTGCTATCTTTGAACGTCTGGAAGTATCGGCAGTCAGCTTGCTTACTAATGTGCTGCGTCGTGGAAATTAGATCTGAGGAAGGTAGAAGGTGTATGTTCCTGATTTTGTGAAACTTAACCAGTCTCTGTGTAATACACTGAGATGTAATTCACATCAATGTCCTCATCTCACATCTGGCAAGAAAGAAATGTTTCCCAAAAATGTCAAATTGTTCCTCCTCTCATTATTTTGTCTATGCTCTACTAATGTAGTCTGGTTTCCCAAAGTTCACAGCGTGTGTTTTTACTTGAGGTAAAGTTTCACTCCATCACTTTGGGTAGTTGGAAAATTGGCACAGTTGGATTTTTGTTTTCATACTTTCAGCAATCCTTTTTAGTGGTGACAGTGGAGCTGTTGTAAAGTGGTTGCCCATCAACTCTAGGGTTTGCAGTTTGCAAAGTAAAACCTGTTCTCAATCCTCATGCCCTGTTTTAGTGACGCATTCACTTCGATAGCACCAAACCTCTGATTTAACTATAAGAAAGACTGTCTGTGAACTACAGTTCAGTTCACTACGATTTACATCAACACTCTAAATTTTAACGTTCTAATTGCCGACAGCATGTTCATTTTGCTGATGTAGGAAGCCTAAGCTGCTCAAGCAGTTAATCTGTGTGGTGCTGTAGAAGCTCTGAATGATTCATTCTCAACCCAACAAATGGCTCCTCTGCTCACCAGACTGTGCACTGAATGCCTGGAGTTTATGTTACGCTCCAAGATGTTGACACATTTCATCATTTGAATAAGTACCAGGGATGGAAAATCTGACGATACCTGGCAGGCTAACTGCAGGATGTTGTGCACCACCCACACATCATTTTGGAAGGACCTTGAAATTACAAAATGCCAGTCACAGCAAATCATTTGCAAGAAGACAAACAATGGAACTAACTCTGGACAAGGGAGAAATGTTTATTCAACTTTTTCAGACCCTAAGTGCTTTTTGTGTCAGCTCTTCGTATACAACAGCAGGGTATACAGTGGGTGAAAATACTTCAGAGCTATTCTCGTGTCTACACTGGATCCTCAACTCTTTTATTTGCTATTCATAGCTCAGAGTATGGATCTTAATAATTAATGCTTTTTACTCAGGATGTCTTGTACCACTGTTTCACTTGGTAATGACATTTCTCCCTTTAATTGCTCTGTGCCTGGTGGCAGCATTGTTCCTGGCTGTGAGGAGCTCCCTTACTCTCTCTGGCAGAAGATGAGCTCGAGAGTCAGTCGAGTTCAGGCTGTTGTTTCTGTGTTTAGCAAATATTTTCTTTGTGGGTGACTAAGGAGTTCACTGAATTAAACAAGAAAATGTTTTATGTGAGGCTTCACAATGTAGTTTTAAATGAACTGTGTGGGAATAAAAGGCAGAGAGTGTAATGAGAATAAAAGCAAAGCAGCATAGAGTCTTTGTGTGTGCTTGTGTGCAGGCAGGCGTGTGTGCACTCTAGACAGATTTGGATAATCATATTTCAGTGAGCTCTGGGCACCTCTTTGTGCGCTGTGCAGCTACATGTTATAAAATATCCCGTTCTCTGAGCTGCAACAATGGGCATCACATCACCTCACCTTCCCTCCTTATCTTTCCCTTACGTTTCATTAAAGGGAAAACATAACATTTTAATAGCTGTGTGTCTAGTAAGGCACCTTACTCTTTACGTGGTATTATAACTAATGGGTATAGTGTAGCACTGTGTTGCCTTAGAGAAGAATAATTGTTTTCCATTTCAATGTGGGGAGAATTTTCAATGTGTTGATGAACCTAAAAACATGAAATGACTTGTCCTCTTATTACTGTGCACCACACGATGGTTAAAACGGTCTGATTGAGAAAACACATTGTAATTTAGCAGTGCCTGCTGAATATGACAGATAATCAGTGGATATATAATCACTCTTCCCTGTAATGGTTTTGTGTAGACGCTGTGCTAATAGAGATGGTCAATAATGACGATACACACTTAGCCCAATGTGAGGCATTTATTTCAAGTCAAAATGCATCCAGAGAAAACCGAAGATCCAAAGCAATTAGTGCTTGTAAGAGGAGCTCAGATGCACATTCTAATTCAGTAGATGCAGAATATTAGCAGTTATTAACGTTCAGGGATTGTTTTATTTTTCTGATTTATTTTATAGCATCTAGCATCCAAACCAATTGCACTGTTGTGAGTAAGGTGTGATATTTACATAAAC
>OMLM01010497.1:0-63173 GCA_900302695.1 Helostoma temminkii
GTGAGTGTTGACATTCCGTCCTCTAATACAGCCAATTTATAAACAGTGGGTGAAAGAGAGGCCATGTTTACAGCTACAGAAAAGCTACAGCAGCTCAAATGTTCAGGAACCTGCCTTTAGGCCTCAGAGGAGATACTTTCAGCGAGTCACACCATGATGGGAAGAAACCACTATCATGGCTGTCGTCACTATCACATCATCTAGTGAAGTGCCCACTTTGCTTTATTGACTTGGCTCAAGACAAAGCACAGAGTGGGTCAACTTAGAATTGATTGTATGATGCATCACCTTCTAGCCTGCACAAGTACCTCTGCTATTAAGAGAGTTGACACGTTGGAGGATCTGTGATCCCTAAGTAGCTTTTTGAAAAAGACATGATTCATTCAATCACTGGTCAATGAATAATAGGTCTAAAGACATAAAGTTGAGCTTATCAATGTTATACAAGTGAAGAAGTGAATGTGATGTTAATAAATTGAGACTACGATTATTGGTAATATGGGAAAGTCCATCCAGATTAACTGTTGGGCAGGACTGGGACTTACCTCCAGGTCTGTAAACAATATCATCTTCTGTGATAAAGGATGTAATTTCTCCATTCTCTGTGCGTTCGTAGCGTGACTTCTTCTTAGGAGTCTTCTTCTTGCCCTTCTTGCCGGCCTCCTCTGCTGTTCCGCTGCCACCGCCTGTGCTGCCGTTGTCGTTATCCTCATCCTCACTGTGCTCACTCTCCGCATAGTTCTTGGCACCACCTTCCAACGTACAGCTGCGTCGGGGCCTAGAGCTCTCACTCTCACCCCGGTCTCCATCCTGTCGTCGGGACTTGCCAGCCTCTCTTTTGTCCCGGTCCCTATCTCTATCCCTATCCCGCTCCTTCTCCCTCTCCTTCTCTTTGTCGGCCGTCATGATCCGCCACGTGCCTTCCTCAGTCCTCTCACGGCTGGGCCTCCGTGAAAGGTAGACTGTGAGCCTGGGCTTCAGTCTTCTGAATTTACCAGTCAAATCCAGGGAAAATTTGGCCACACCAACTACCCCAGTGTTTCAGAGAAGCTGTGGATAAAGAAAATAAGGAAAATTAGCATACTCCTGTGTCAATAACCATATTCCTTAAAGTAGAGGAGCTACATTTTCTAAGTAAAAAGTGTTGTTTTGTGCTGGAGGAGATCTTTTGTGGGTGAGAAATACAAGATTAGTTCCTAGAGATCAGGCAGCTGTGCTGACTCTTCTCAACATCACAGTAATTCTTGGCACTACCCTCCACAACCATGTATACTCTGGAGAACACCGGGTAGCTTTATCAAAGAACAGAAACTTCTATTTTCCTGCTCAAACATATTTCCAGTCGTTCAGAGACGCACCAAAACTGAGTTATTAAATGGAAAAAGGAAGGGAAAGTGAGAAAAGTAGAAAGACAAGTGCCGCATGTGCAGTATTTGTAACACAATAAGCTAAAATGAAGTCGTAACTATGAGCATAAAAAGGTAAAAACGTTTGCAGCCAGTAGATTTCCTCAGAAATAATGTGTTGGGGGACTAGACGTCACTTGTCATTTTCAATGCCACAGGAGAAGGGTCAATAACAGAATTAGATGGTTAACTTTTCTATAAACCATCTGTGATGACACCAGGTTCAGTTTTACTCATCTATGCATGTCTGTGTATTCTAGCTTACTGGACTGCACCCTACCCTAACTCTCTGCTCCGGCTGACAATCAACAGTGTGTTAATATGAAGTGACAGCTCTGGAGGGAAGAACACAGCAATCCACTGAGTGAGGAGAACAGAGAGGAGAGAGCGAGCCAGTCATTGCCATGCCCAGTCCACTGCCATTTTCAGCTATCGTTGCTCACTAAAAAGAGCCCAAATACCACTTTCTCATGCCATAATGAAATCCTCCATAAACAGTGAGGCAGGCAAAGCTGAAGCAGCATGGTGTGTGCATTACACTGCCCCTACATACTGTGCCTACAAAGGAGGCTACTCATTTACTGCCAGTGTTTGCCCCCTCCACCCCCACTGCAACAAATTAACTAGAAATAGTTATTACGTCCCCCAGAGGGATGAGACCAGGCAATCAGCATGCGTTACCATGGTCGTGATAGCATGGTGGGAGAGGGAGAGTGAAAAAGGAGGGAACGATAAAGAATAGAGGAGAGTAAGCAATGGAAAGCAAAACGAAAATAACATACAGCAAGTCTGCAAGTAGACATGCACTTATTGACAGAGCTAGAGAGAAGGTGAAGAATAAGTGGAAAGGGAAAGGTGTAAGAAGGCGTTCTGGCACACACACACACACACACACACACAATGAAGTGCGTTTGACAACAGAGCTCCTCAGCAGCGGGTGCTGTCATCTCGTGAGCAGACACCAACTGACAGGGCAGCTGCTCTTGTCGTCGGCTTCAACACAAACACCGGGCCTGATTAAACCGCAGCCTCGTCACAGCCCCATTAATCACCTAATGATGAGTTACCACGGCGACCACTGGGTTGCCAGCATATACACACAAGAACACATTAGTGCACACCCGAAGATGTGAGCAGGAGAGTTTAAATGCGCAAGTATAGGGAAGGACACACACACACAGATACATACATACGATGGATATACACCTCTGCTGTTGTGCCAAAATACATACTGAGCTCACCTCCTGTGTCCATATCTAGCAGCATGTCTAGGAGGTGTGACGAACATGAAAACACTGATGAAGGCACCATTTGATAGCATAGCTCTAATCCTGGGGGCTGCCAGAATCTGTATATGAGCTAAGCACCTCTTCTCTCCTCTAATGAGTAGCATAAGCCTTTTCCACTGAAAGCAACAAGGACTCTGTTGCAAATGGAGGACTGGCCCGATCTCTTTTGATGTTGTGGGCGGTTATAAGCCTCTAACAGTATCTTTACAATCTTGGTGCTATTAGTTTGCATCTGGAAGCACTTTACTTCCAATTACCTTGCTGACGTTAACATAAATGTATTTAATAACCTTTAGAGCAACAAAAAGTGTTCATTCAGACATGGACTTGCTCATGTTTAATTGTGCTAAAATTTTTACTAGTCAATTAACAATGTGTTCAGATGTCTTGGAGAATTTGTTGCACATCAGCAGCTGCGGTTTGATGCAGATAAAACATCAACACGAAGATGAACAAACTGCGTGAGTGAAAAAACGAGTGAGTCAGTGTCGAGTGAAGGAGTAATACTGTAGAAATGAAAAGTCATAATGTATTGATAACTGAGAAGGACAAGACAAAGAGACAGTGGGGAGAGAAGGAGAGAAAGCGAGGGAGCAGACTCTCCACCCACTACCCGGGAAACAAAGTGCTTAGTAGAAAACAGCACTGGCCGCCTGGCTGATGAATAACGCTGTGAGGGGGCAGGTGAGGCTTGGAGCTATTACACATCAATCACTGGGCCAGGACCCTTTGAAAGATACCAGCTGTCTTAATGGAAAGGAGAAGGAGGGGGCAGTGGCTGGAGAGGGGTTGAGGGGGTCCCAGCCAACAGCTCCTAATCCACCATTTACATTACTGCAATGGAGTCAAGGGCTAGCAGCCAGCGGGGCCTCACTCAAATACATTTCTCTTTTCCGTACTTGTTTAAATGAGACCTCTGGCCTGAAAAACCACACAGTTTGTGGCTCGATTAACACATCATCCCCCACAATGGCCACACAGCAGGTTTCTGTTACTAAACACAGATTTTTTCTCACTCTCTCCTGAACAGCCTTTTATAAAGCTGTGTTTATTCATTCCAATCACTCCCACATTTTGCCAAATCCATGCTCATCTGCAGTTTCAATCAAAACCTAGACATCAACAGATAGACATCCAAATTATCATGCTTTGCTTGAGTACTTATAAGGCACAATAAAGCTGTGGGATTTCTTTTTTCTCACGCCAAATTTTAGTAATTGATTATTTGGATTATAATTTTGCAAAAGATGGACATTTATTCATTTTATGGCACAAAGAAAAGAGTTTTTGACATTTAAATGCAAAACACAATCTAGCAACAATATAACCAGCCAAGTGATATACAGAATTTTGGGAGAGAGATTGAAAATTCATTCATGGCATTTTCAATTGGAGAATTATGAAGTCACAAAATGTGATTGGCAAGGATTTAAGGCCGGCTTTGCAAAAGGATTGAATGAAATACTCACATGAATACAGATTAGAGGAGAACAATGTTAGCATGAATATACACAGGGTTATTAACAATGAGGGTAACTCAAATTGATCTGAATAAACCATCCAGATCCTCAGCAGTGCACAGATCCTAACTGCGGTGATGCTGAGCTGCAGCAGGTTTTCGTCAGCTCCAATCCATTACTCAGTGAGATCTAATCTAAGCTGCCATCCAAGCTCCCTTGAAACAACAACGCAATGAAAGGCTCAGCTTGAGGCAAGGGGTAGGCCACTTCATAGGGGGTTCTCTGTGGTCTCTGCTTTGTCTTACCTGGTGCAATCATGGCTTGGCGTTTTCTCTGAGGCCCTCTCTGTTTTAGTTCACATTGGCAGAGCAAAGACACTTGTCTGCTCCACTTGTTTTTCAATTCACTGATGAGTAATCACATATTTTTCCCCTCTGCTAAAGCAGCACTTAGAAATGCTCTATTTTTAACCAGCATCCGGGGTTGGTTTAGTAGGTACAAGCCATTTTTGATAAAAGATAGCTTGGGGCTTTCCAACATGAACATTTAAACCTGCATAGTCTCCCTCGGCGAAAAGTGAAGCACTGCAAGAACAGATTTTCATGCACAATGACATCATGGGCAGCAATATAAACTCTCGCTGTCTAAATAGATTAACCGAGACAATTCACAGAATCTCTGTGGGTTGACTATAGCATCCAATGCTTTATTTTCGAATGCAAACTGATAAACAACCAGACCACGGGTACTTTCAACCACAGACATAAGGATCAGACTGTGTGCTCAACAGGGTCTAAGCCTCTGGTCCATTTCTAAAAGAAGTCTAAATCCTCCTCTATTCCCTGCTTGCATGCTCTCTATGAGAGCTCCAAATGGCCCTGAGGGGGACGCTCCACAACCCAAGATGTCCATTATCTACAGGGTCTGTGAGCAAGACTTCATTTTCTAGGCTAATACCAGCTACTTCAAGACACAGTACCTGTCTGTCTGCCACATTTGTCTGTCTGGAGCAAAGCTGAAGGCCATTTCAGCAGCTCTGACTGCTTCACAAGGCATCGTGTTTTGACACGGCTCCTGAGGGAAATGCCACGGTTGTCCATTGTCACCCTCCCCCTATCCTCTAAATGAGGTACCCATGAGAAATGTAATTGTGAGCAGGTCAGTGAAGGACCTCCCTCAATGTGTCGCTGATAAAAGAAGCAGCAGAATGTGAATATGTGGCGCCAGACAAGGCTATCATTAATGTGACTTTTAACAGGCATTCTCTGTAGATCTTTGAGCTGCTTTTCTGCAATGTGAATAAGTAGCTTGATTTGAACACGTATCTAGTGTCTTTCACCTCTGGAGAGGCACTGATGATTCAGTTTTTTGGTGAATCACGCTGTTGTAAAGCTGGGGTCAGGGAGGTATAAATACACATTAGGGACACATTCAAGGCTGACAATCTAAATGTATCTTCAAAAATGTATCTCTGTAAAATGGAGGAAAGCCTTATCAGGGGGAGAAGGAAATGAGTCGCATGACATTTTCTCAATCAGATGTATACAGTGAAAAGATTTATGGGAAAAGAATGTGATTGTGTCTTCTGCTATAATGAAAGGACTCTTGAGATTTGAGCACTCAACCACGTAACACTTGCACACATATTCTGCATTTAAATACCCCTACTTTTCCTCCCAGATCTGCCTATCAGCTTAAAGATAGTAGTCTAAATGAGAGTGGGAGAAGAGGAAATGTATTCATACAGCTGCCCTACATCCCCGAGCTACTTTAATGACTATGCCACACAAGAGTGACGTGACAACACGAAGGAAAACCGACACAGATTAAAGTGACAGATACGACACCTCTAGGGTTTCAGACTGACATCACAGGCCAGCAGGGGCACTGGAGAATGTCTATAAAAACAACTCCCAAAAACAAAACCATTAGGTCAGTATACAACACCATTTTCCGCCTAAATTATTTAGCTATGTAGTGGCAAACTGTACTCAAGCCTTGAGCAGATGGTCGGGGAAGGGGTAGGAGGACAATCACACCATTCAGTTTTTATAATGATCCGTGCCAAAAAACACCTCCACCTCTAGATACCACAAGACGGTATTAACTCTAATTAGGAAGGGCTATTATTTCATATGCAAACGCCTCTCCCTAAACCACCAACTGCCGTCCAACAAACCATCACAACTGACTGTCTTTACAAAATAAATAAATCAAAAAGGTTGTCCCTTTAGCATAACATCCTCTTTTGTTTATTAACTCCTATGCTAATTCCAGCTTTCTCGCAACCACAGCTGTAACTCAAAAGTCAGCGAGTAAGCGCCGCAAACAGGCACCGCTAGTGAACGTTCACCAGTTTTGTTTGTTCAAGGAAAAGGAGGCTTTCGAAAGCAGTCAGCAGGGGAGGTGACTGGAGGAGTGGAATATTCAGTGTGGTGTTCAGCCTTGTCATCCACCATCTCAGTCGTGCAGGCCAGTGATCCTAGGCAGAGGGGAAAGCACCTACTGCAGTGTGCATAATAATGTGAATCATGAGTGTGTGAGGCCTCCATACAGCTAGTCATGCTTCTTTAACTATAACCACAGACAGGCTATGTTGTAAATACTGCCTCATTCTGGACGCCTTTCCTCTGCCTCATGAAAAAAATGGCTAGGGGAAGCAGCCAGGAGTGATGCAAACGCTGCTGGAACAAGCAGAATCAGAGCTCAGAGCTTCCATATCCTCCGAGGACAGCTCATAAAACATGCAGTGGCTGGGACTGGGCCTCTTACAGCAGTGGCATTTTAGTGCACCCTGCTACACAGAGGCCACACACACAGGTACACTGCAAATACACACAATTAATTTTAAAGAGCCTGAAGGAGTGAGACTTTACTACCAGGACTACAATGAATGGTCTCAGCCTAAAAATACACACCAGCTACAAAGGGAAACTATTTTCCAAAAACATTAGCAGCAGGAGCCTGGAACAATGGGCTTTTGGGGAAATATGTGAACAGAGGCTGGATATTACAGTATACAGTAGTGATCCACAGATTAACGCTGCCTTTTCATGTGTGAAATGGAGACTTGATCCCTAACTGAGAGTGTGCTGTGCCTCCAGCAAACACAAGCTGCATATTTTCATTTTTCCATAACGCCTTAAACAACTGCAATATATTGGATTACACGTTGCATCATTCACCGTGCAACAACAATGGCATTAAAATACTGCACAACACAGCCCAAGCTGTCTTTTTTAAACCAAAGGTGAACTAAATTGGTTGCGAGGCTGCGTTGCTGTGAATAAGCCTCAGATATTCTTGGAATGTTAATGTTAGGCTTTGACCATGGCAGTCACACCGACTTCTCTCGTCAGTAGACCATTAATGACAATGAAAATACTACTTTGCCCTGCCTGTGCAAGAAACAAGGACTTAATGTGTAGAAAACTTGTGTAAATTATTTTATTTCTTACCGTTTTAAAAAGTAACAGCATGACAAGAAATATTTAAGGTCCTTGAGTGTATGAACTCAATTTTCTCAATGTTATCAGACACTCACATTGTCACTAAGCACACCATATGCCATGCTTCATGCATAGGAAATCAGCCTCTATTGCTTTTGCCATTTACCAGTCTCTTAGTGGAAATCTAGGAGGGCAGGTTTGTGGAGTTACAGTCTTGTTAAAATAGCTTCCCACTGCATCTGCAAGCTTATAAAAAGCCACTGGGAGCATAGTCACTACAGTACTGTTATTCATCTATGTGTATACACACGTGTCAATCTAAAATGTGTAGGCCATTGACACGCTCACACATTCACATACATTCATAAACAAAAAAAAAATGCTGCCGCTGCTAAGCAACTGTATTTGCAGTCCAGGTCAGACTGTGTGCTCAGCCAATAAATGGCTGGAGTGTAATATGCCTTGACCTTCTATCTTTCTTTCAGCAGCTCCTTACATATATTGCCGTCTCTCCTCATATATCACTCGGGCAAATGGTGCCCTTCACCCTGCTCCCTCCTGTCCCCTCCTTAAAAGGCTGAGAGGACATCTTTGCCTGCTGTATTCAATTGACAGCCCTGGCACTTCCTCACTAAGCAAAAGGGGAGGAGGAACAAGGCTCATCAGGGGGAAATGCTGCAGTGAATAATTATGTTTCATAACATGCCCCATCCCCCTCCTTTATTAGCATCAAACAGTAATTAATGGGGAACAAGGGCCACTGAAGAGTCTGCTTTTCGCTTTCCAGAACAAGAGGGTCAATATGCCCTTCAACCCTTTCTCTCTGCTCGCCGTCAGAGCAGGAGACACCTCATACCTCTAAAAACATGCTCTTAGCTTATTTATGATGCCAGTTGCTCTGCTGGAGAAAAGGCAGCATTCCTGCTACACTCAGCAAAACTGGCCGGATCACTTTACGCAGCAGTTCACTGCATCCATCTCCACACCTCTTCTCAGCAGGCCAACTCAACAATTCAATAATGAATATGAAATGCCTCCTAATTGATGTCTAGGGCAGTTGGAGTGGCTGAGAATACAGGCTATTGGACATGGGCTTGACTTGATTAAGTTTTTGTTTTATGTCAAAAAATAAAAAAAAGACTCTGATCAGCAGTAGCAAAGCCAGTCTTGATCGAATTAGCTTTGCACTAAGAGCTCCATTGATCTTGGCACTCATCTCTGCAAATGAGGCCCGGAAAGGCAGCTGGTAATCCAATAGCAGGGATGGGAAGTGGTTCAAGGACTCGGCTGTGTTTACCCACCTATTTCCTACATAGAGAGGTAAGATGTTAGCACATGCCAGTCATTGGACTCATTGGAAGCCACAGGGCTTTGGGAGCTCCACTGAAATGAATAAGAGCTGCAGTGTGACCAAAAGCAAGATACTTGAAAGCTAAAAGTAATTGCTTTCGCCACAGCTATCATGTAATGAGTAAACAGGATGAATCAAGCAAAGCCTAGATCAGTGTTTAAATGAGCCGTGGAGTAACATTCAAGACCTAATACAGGCTTCACTTTATAATCCTACCCCAAACTCTAAAAGCAAGGCTGACATCAATTTAAAGGTTCTATTCACTTGAGTGTGAAAGTGTAAGCTTACAAAAAATCAGTGTAGGGAAAACTGTCTTTACACTGTGATGACTTTATTGCAGCAGGCATCGATGCAAGCTTTCACCATCAATTTTGCATGACTTGGATGACATCAAACAAGAACCCAGAGGGCAATGAGCATGTGGAATGAAACAGAGCAAAACTAAAGTGGTAAAGGAATAATACATACAGCTGTTCTGCTTGTGGAAATAGTTCAAGTGATGTGCGCATGAACAGTATCACTGCCGCGCATTAAATACATTGCCACTGCCACAGCAGCTCTCCTTCCTTACGTGCAAACACACCTCAAAAGCATCATGGATTCACGAGTGAGGGCTCAATACCAGACTGAGTGCATTTCTCTCCTTCATATCACTGCAGCAAGATATGACTGGGAACACTTCAGAACCCACAAACACACTGCTCTCATAGCACACTAATAACCTTGGGCTGTCTACCATGAGTTTATGGAACAGTATGGGCTCTAAATAGAAGCTCCATTTCTCACCAGCAGTCTGTAACAGCTCTATTTCCACCACCTTGACATTAAATATTTATCTTAGCAGAGTGACGGATCATTCCAAGGTGATAACCATTTAAAAATCCAAACTGGGGCTTTTTCCTTGCCTCACATTCCACCTCACTACACTGCTGCCACAACAAAGACCTATTTTAAAAAAAGATTATCTACAAGTGTCCCTTTAATCAGTGCCAAGCAGAACTGAAGAAATCCCTCAACAACAATCCCAGAGGAATAACTGTCTCTGAAGCCCTATCAGGCAGAGGATCTCCTTCACCGACGGCAGACTGAGTGAGTGGGAGTGAGAGTGTTTGAGGATGAAAAGATGTGCCTCCACCTTGCTATGATGTCTGCTTCAACAATATCAGAACAAAGGCCTCCATTTTGAAGAGGAGTTATGATGGCACGGTGCTCTTAAGGTTCTCTGTTGCTGTGTGTCCTATTGCTTTATATTTTTTTGTTAGCCCACTGTTTGTTATGCTAGCAAGATAAGTCAGTGTTGTGGGTGGCTGGGTGTACTACAGCAACCGGTGTGCGGCTTAAGTGCCAAAGCCGACAGTATGTGGGAGGTACTGTGGGCGTTATAGATCACTGGGAGACAGATGTCCAATCTTGCCCTGACGCTGACTCAAACACTAACCCCCAAACACCATGTGTTTGCAAACTGTGCTGGTTTCTGGTGGGTCTTGCGTTGATCTTTATCAGAACAATAGAGTCCGCTCACTTTATCATGGCAGCCTTGCTCTACTACTGGCACACGGCTGAGCAGCAGCTTTGTTCTTTATGCAGCATAACAGGTAAAAGTCTACTCCACTCTGTAGCTCGATAAACACTACAAGATGTCTAGTGCAGAAAAAAACAGCAACATTATTCAGAGTATGTGAAAATGACACCAGAATTGAGCAAACAAAGAAATGTGAGGCTGAAATAAACTGCACAAACATTAAATGAACACTATAAAAGCTTCTGGAGAACAGATGACTGGCAGGGCACTGGCAAAACACATCGATGCCTACTATAAATGTATTGAAATTCTCCACTGCACTAAATAACTGTCATGCTCCAATAAGCAGAATCCAATCCTTTGAGCATCTGTTGTCTTTAACTCTCTCTCTCTCTCTCTGTTTTATGGTGCGCTGTCACAGTTAATGATTTCCTCAAGATCTCCATTTTCCACATATGATTTACATGTTTGAAACGCTTAGTTGAGCAGACACAGGTTTGTAAAACAGCCAATCTGAATCCGAAGTATTTGGGCAGAGCTTAGAAATTTAATTTCAAAACCGAGTTTTGATCAAGAGGAAACTGACAAGGTATCAGCATATTGCCTTTCAGTTTCTTCTTGTTTACATATCTGGATTGTGCAGTCATCCTTTCCAGAAAGACCGCCAGCAAAAACAATTACACCCCCCCCCACCAGAGCACGAGGCTCTCACTGGCTGCCTTGACTCAGCTTGACAATTAAGCCCTTTAAATCTTTCTGTGAATTAATGCTAGTTAACTTAAAGCACTGACACACATCAAGAATAGTCATTAGCTTGTCTTTTTAGCATAAAAAACATGAATGATTTGCCAGTTCAGAGAGATCATCTCCCTACATGCAGCCTGGGGCAACCCTTCCTGCCTGTCTCATTATTTTTTGGGAGAACAAGATCACTGATGAATCCTGTTGGATTAAATGTAACGTGCTCTCATTATGACCTGGCTTACACACAGCACCAGACCTTTTTAAGATACTCTCCTTACAGACAAAATAAAGACGAGTTACTTGCCAACACTGTACATATACAGATAAATCTCACTCAAGTGAGCTGTGAAATCAAAGTGGAGAATAGTTGGAAAGCATCACTCGCAGGCAGCTGCACATTCTGCAGTGAGAAAAGCTGTCAAACGCTGGGGTTTGGTGGATACTAGCCCAGCTGACAAGTTCCAATGATACACAGCGAGTGATAAAGACATTCATTCCTACTTAGAGAGAGGTTTTCCAGAAGTGATAGTCTGCAATGCCCCAGTGCTTCATTACTGGAAAAAAAAGGGGATGGTGCAGTGTTTTCCCAGTTATGTTGCCAGGGTGACAAATGAAAAGCAAAATCACCCACACAAGTAATCAAATAAGTGAGTGACAACAAGTCAATATTTTCTCATTGTGAGGACAAGCAATATATCTGCACAGAAACGGGCTGCGCTTCAAGGCTTAGGCAATGCTAAACACAGAGCATTATGCGCATAATGTGCCAATAATCTGGCTCGGTGTGGCCGTTAAGAGCAGCGCCAATAACGATGCTGTACCAAAAAACAACCTTCACAGAGTAACAACGAAATTACCAACTCAACAGACATTGTCTAGTCTCTTCAAACAAGCATACTCTGCCGTATCACAGTTACAACCCAACAAAAGGAAATCTGTAATTGGACACTGATCTTTCAAGGTCTAGGATAAACCACTCATCCTACAAGCAGCCATGAATATAACAGTATGTAAACACACAGACATTACCGAGCTATTACAGAGAAAAAGGCAGACATGAGAGCTACAGCTACAGAATCCTGACTGTAGCCAATTTACTTTTAATTCCTTAGAGTGCACTTGTCGTTATAAAATACATCTTTAAAAAAAAGACAATTAGGTTGCTTTTTATGACATCCTTGACAAAAAAAAAAAACAAACACACCCATAAACACAAAACGGTGCAAACATCATCTCTACAAGGCTGGTTAAACACAAGCAAGATCAATGGGTAAATTTATCAGCAAATATTACCATTCGCTGCCTGGCAAGTAATCATTAAGGAATGGCACTGATGCATTATTCATTAGCTAATGTATAATTCAGATTTAACAGAAGATTCCATGCATAAATAAGGCTGTGATACATTTAAACATATTAGATGTTTACTCGCTAAAATGGGATATGAACATGCAGCATGAATGTTTCCCTGCTGCTGTCACTTGATTATTCCTGAGGATGCAGGGATGTAAGGTATGCTGGAACACATACTTAACAGTTCACTCACGGTAACACATACACGTAATGGTCACAGGCTACTGATTTCAAATATATGGTGGAGAAGAATAGCTGTTTAAGGTGCAATAGATTTCGTTATTTTAATTACTGATAATGTGCTACAGTAAGGCTCTAACGTGCGGTTTTATTGACTTTTTTCTAGCACATCAAGGCTTATGTACTGCTACTTTGGTTCCCCCTGGACATCAGGACGTGTGTTTAAACGTCATATCAGGATGTTCTTGTTGAAGTGTCAGAGCTGGTGTCAGAGGGACAGTCAACAGGGAGGACGCACAGACTCCATCTGACGGTGTTCAGAGCAAGCAGCCCTGTAGGGACCGCCATTCCACTTTATGACCATGCACTGAATTAACGAGGCCAGATGTCCCCCCACTTAACATGTGTGAAAGTGCCCTCTGACGGGCTCAGCTGCTTTAAGGATGTACAGACAGAGTGGGGAGAAAGGAGATAGGACCCATTTTCAATTATCCCAATTTCTCAGTCATCATTTGCTCTTGAGGTTTATGTTAATTAAAGATATCTGCACTTCCTCTCTGCACACAACACATAAGATGAAATTTTCTGTGAACAAGAAGTCCAGTCCTTCGTCACTCTCTATTTCAGTAGTCACCCACCAGAGGGTACTGCCTCCTTTACAGTGCTGCCACTGTTTCATGAGTAATATGTCAGTCTATGGATAATATATTCTAAATGAGTCAGAAGTACATGGTACGCCACTATCTGCAAGGACAATAGGTCAGGAAAAACAGAGATAGCTCACTCCATTTAGAAATGAAACCCAACAAAAGAATCAACAATACATGAAGAGATTTATTGTTGCTCCTTAAAACCAGAGTCTGCTTCTGTGTTGGGGGATGGAAATGCCAACAATGGTCTGGAAGTCGTGACTTCTCATTGATTTTCCGCCTGGCTTTATGACAAGGCAGCTCTTGCATATCTGCATTATTGGGGTCAGAAGTGGGAGGGTAACTGCAAGTGACACCTTTCATGTGGCTGAGATACGTGCCGTTAAGCCACATTCAAATGGCCAAATTTACCTATGTTTATCTGATCACCCTCTTCCAAACAGGTTGATTATAATGGGCCAAATGCCACATCTGTTTTCATTTATGTAGCCCCTTACTGGGTCATTTCTTTGTAATTACAATGGAATACAGTTGAATCATTCAGACTATCACCCAAATGGAAAAGAGCTCAAGACCCCAGCAGACTTTCTCATTAGAAAGAAAATGAGAGGCCTGCCAACAATGTATCAATTACAATTTGCTTTTCTCGATTCTTTATGCATTACATCACACTGGTGAAAAATAACACACACACAGCCTCTGAGTGTTTTTCTACCAGCTAGCGACTGCCATCATTCTGACACGGAGAGGAGAAAAGGGGGCAGATTCGCAGCGTGGTGCAATCCCAGTGAGGGCCATCATGCGAGCAGATTAAATAACGTTTTTCCAATGCCCTGTCAAACATTCAGCCGCCGCTGAGCAGCTAGACAGCCGTTACAGCCTCACTCTATGAAACATCTCTCCCTCTGTATGGTCAGAAACAGCCTCTTTGATCTGGATACCACCCCTCAGACTCCTCAGAGGTGACACTCATACAGACACCTGTGTGTGAGCTGAATGTTTACTAGTTCTCTGTACCTTGTCAGCGGTAAGCCTCGTGTTTATGGACGCGAGTGACTCACACCGCTACTATGCTTCCCTTGGTTTACATGAATCAACAACACGGGCTGAAGACTCAGACCCAGATCAAATTGCACATCAGATTTAATTTCCCACAAACACTGGCATGAAGTACTGCAAATAAAGATCATGTGAAATGATACTGACAGCAGTAAGGCAGTGTGTACATAATTAAGATTTAGGCTGCTATACTCTCATCTGATAGCAGCCTCACTGTGAAAGGCTCACTGCTTTCTTTTCATACAAATTCCACACTGCAGCACAACTCGGGCTCTTGTATACAGCTCTATTACGAGGGCTGACCACTTCCTCTTTCTTTCAATCCACAAGTAGTGAAACTAAATTGATATCATACCCTCTGGAGAAGTAAAGAGGATGCCATTTCGTAATGGCGCAATTTCAAAATACTCTTTAAAGACAAGCAAGTTTTCCCACATGACAGTGTAAGCTGGGGTTGAAAAGGCATTCATGGCCTGAAACAAAAGGCAGCTCTAGTGAGTAACACGAAGAGTTTATTCAAAGTCTCAGGGTCACCTACATACCACTTGTTTATGCTGCCATATTTAAAGTAACTCACAACAAAAGACACTATGAGAAATCATCAATAAAGAGGAAGTGAGGCTTGTTATGTGTAAAATCTTTATACTCCATCTGTTAACAACACTGAAAAAACAAAAATAACTCCCATTTCACTGTAGAGAGAAGCAGCAGGCTGTTCAACATTGTTTGGAGTTTAGAGTCACAGGCGCACCTAGAAAGACAACCGATGTTACATTTTTAACTGCGATTGCACCCAGTGACTAACTGTATACGATGTCATATATTTATATGACTTTTGAAACCATCTGAGCTCCAAAAGGTCCCAACCATTTTAAGGTGGAGTAAACGTCTCTGCAGTGCATGTGTCCATACATTAGTCCATGCTGCGTTGTCCTAGTCAAACTGTCACAGGTAGCTGGGCATGGTGGACATTAGAGCCTTACAATTAACGATGCAACAACTGACTCCATGTAATACCCGAGTAAAAAACACAGCAATGAGGGAGCTGATGGTTCAGGAAAGGGAATGTTTTATACATGCAGACTGAAGTCAATCACTGCTTCTCCATCCTAGATTTGAATCTTGTTTCAGGGCTGAAGCAGTCTTTGTGCTTATGAGGCCACATACCCTGTAGAATCGGGCTCTGAGTGGAGTCGCATGATGACTTACTATCACCAATTTTACAGTGATTTAAGTAAACAAGCCCCCCCCTCCCTTATCTACTATAACTGGAAAACATTAGATAATCTGCGTCTCAGACAAATAACTGTAGTCTGCTTTTCAAATCCTAAGCCACCCCCTACTAAACACACACACATCCCACCAGCCAGCCCCCTTGCTCTTTTTAACAACAGGCACAGATCTTGCCCCTCACCCCCCCACAGTGAGAGCTGCATGTGCTTGGGCCAGAGTTCATAGCCTCTGGGGTGCTGAAGGGGGGAAGTCAAGCTAATTTGATGGTCCTTCAACAGTTTGCAACTGGTTCAGCAGGTCTCACACACATACAATCCCCTTCCCTTCTTTCACAAACACTCAGCTACTTTCCATTATTACTGTCCAATAATCAATTTATGACACGAGCAGGGCTGTAAATCCAACACCCAATCCTTTATTTGAAACATGGGGAAATCCCACCCGTCAAATTTATGTGCCACTGACTCATCAAGGTCTATTTCAGCATTTTTCCTGTCAAAGTGCAACTTTTTTTTCTTTCTTCGAAATTGATTTATTGCTCAAATGCACACACACAAGTACTTTTACACCTTTGATGTGTGTTTCCTGGGTAGCAATGTTGCCATTTAAGCTTTCCTTTTGTTTACTTCATGATTCCCACACACAAACCCTTCTACAATTTGGCCAGGTCATGGAGTTTGTTCCAGGGTTCGCCACACAGTCCACAGAGAGTCGAGTTTTACAACAATGCAGACAACTTTCAACTCCCCGAGGAACTCAAAAACATTTGACTCGAGGTCACACGCGTTTCCTACTCCGGATACAAACAAAATCAGGACACTTTTAGCTCAAAGTCTAAGTGCCACCCGACTTTAGTCATCACTATTGCCTAAATTCTCATTAATCACCCACACTTCGCTCCCCCTGGCTGCGCCCCCACCTCCTCCTCCAACCACAACCATCCTGCTTTTTTGTACTGAACTACTCACCCGCCAGTCTGGTGATTCTTGGAGTCCCAGAGACTGCTGCAAACAAGTTCAAAATGCGAGTCTTGCCCAGGATGACCCACCGAACTTAAAAAAGGCGAGCCAGCTGAGCCCAATCCAAGAGCCGGGACAAAGTCAAGCGAACACGGACACTTTTATCCTCCCGGTATTTTTTTAAAAGCCGCTGTCCACACGGAGGGGCTCAGGCGAGCACTTGCTTCAACAAAAGACGGTTTCAATTTACTGAGACTGTTCGCGTCCGAAATCGCCGAGCAAATGCACAATAACGTGAGCGAGTCCCCCCCCGAAACTGCTCATATTCCCTTTGGCCGTGTTGTTGTTGCTGTCGATGATAGTGTCCACATGAAAAGTAACACGGCGCCGATAGTTGTTTCGAGGGGTAGGAAACCAATGAGTTCGCCGTTTACAGGCTCCGCTTCCTTTTTCCACACACACACATGCTCTCTCTCCCCTCTCCTCTCTCTCTCTCTCTCTCTCTCTTCCCTGTGCTCACACACACACTCACACACTCCACGCTCTCTCTATCGCTCCCTCCGTCTCAGTGAACCCCCCTCCTCCTCTTCAGCTGTTCAACAGACGCATCCACATGGCTGACCTAGTCTTTCTTTATCCAGACACTAGTGAAGGAGAATTACTCCGACCACACTCAAAAAAACTGAACAAAAAAAAATCCGAGCGAAACAAAAACATGGACTGGATTCAAATAATCGTCAGGGACAAAAGGGTGAAGGTGGTGTGGGGGGGTGGGGTGACGCCAATGGGGCTGTTGACTGATGGCAGCCCCGCTGGGAAACGCTGCATGCACAGAGTGTGTGTTAGCGTGCATCAGGAAGCGACTTGCACGGCAGCCAATGTGGCCCGACCGATCATTCACCGATCAATGATAACGCTTATGGGAAGGTGACTGAAAACACTAAGGCGAGACAATGAGAGCCATGAAAGCTAGCGGTAGTAGTAGTAGTGCCTACATAATGACTTAATAGCCTGTATTTTTTCTGCACAGCGCTGCGCAGTTATAACACGTTATAATGGCTGCAAAGTAAACAAATAAATAAATAAAATGACGGTTTCACAAAGGTTACAGGTCGCTGATTGGTATCTGAAAACACTGGTATATGCGTCTGCTGGAAAAAATACACAAGAGGGAGGCGACTGAATAATGCTCAAGCTTGTGGGGCTCATTTGAATATTTGGTTAATGAATTCATTAGTCACCCCACCCATTAAAAGGCAGAAACAAGCAAGAGATGATAATGTGAATAGTCCATTAGCAGAGCGTCACATCAAACGTGATGCTGGTTATTTTCTAGTCCTAGTGCTCATTTTGTGTCCGAAAATACACAACACAGGATGTTTTGTTTTCATCTTAATGCTCCCAGTGGGGGGAAAAATCCCCCACACCTATAAAACAGGGAAAACAAAGATGAACTGCATTTAGCTATAAATTAATAGGATGATTTTCATTTTGCTGAGCAAGTAGTTTGACACATTTTCATTGTCTTAAACATGATATTTGATCACTGTCAAAATCCAATTAACGAAAGCAAATAGTCTGTGCACTGGGCTCTTTTTGCACTCAGGTCTTACACAGGCATCAGGAGAGACAGGCAGCAGAGATCAATAGAAATTGAGTTGAGGGTGGTGTGCAGGGGGTCCTTCATTGTGCTACAAACCACACTGGTCGTTCCAGCAGCAGGGATGGCGGGTGTGGGGGGTTCTGCTGTGCAACAAAGTGCTGGTAAAACCTTTTCCAGCTCCTGAGGCAACTGTCGTCAGAAGTCGTACCCCCCTCCATGTGGTAATCTAACACCACAGCAGCCACAGCTCCTCCCTTATCAGGTTATGTATACATTTCACAAGGTCAGTGTTTATGATATTTACACACACACACACACAGACACACACACAGTCTCCTTTCTTTCCTGAGTTACACAAACATTCAGACGATTGAGATGATAAGGAGACTGAAATACACGTCTCTGTATCTCTGATGCACAATCAAAAGCTAAAAGGAATACAAAGGCATTTCTGTTTATACAGACGTGTCAGAAAAAGAAACCAGTCAAATGCCAACCTTTCTTAGTAGGTTTGTGACGCTTAAGTTGTCCCAAGACAGCAGTGAAGGGTGAGTGCAGTGAATCCTGTCTGAAGACAGGGCACAGCAAAGCTGGATTGGCTGGCAGGACAGGCTCCCCTCCCCGGTAGATGAGATCCCATTATCAGGGAGAGGAGAACTCCACCTCCAGGATTTCACAGCTCCTCTGTTTATCACATGGCTCTGTCAAGTTGGGCACCATTAACCGATAATGAAAGGAGACAACCGGTGCAGTTACAAGCAAAGCACTCCACATTCTACAGGCCTAAGCATGTATCTGGGAAGCTGACTGTGTCTATTCAATTCTGTTCAGTATTTGAGCAGCCCATCACAATACCTTTTCCCTGAGCACCCCATTCTACACCTACTGTGCCTTCGATCCCTACAGAACAAAAACTGGTTACTTGGTGCTTTGTGAATTCAAAGGAAATGAAATCTAACAGAGCCGTGCACTGCTCAAAAGAGAAAGATGACACTTTTCTTGCGACTCTTTTTCCTAAGGATTATTAAAAGGAGAACAATTCTTTGTAAGAGCTAACAAATCCAGAGGGGACGTGTGAGGGAGAAAAAAGCCACAATAAAGCAACACAAACTACCGCTTACTACCACTAAAATATGTTTTCTTCATCCACATCAAACATAATTAGTACAAGTGTTACAAAACAAAAAGACTGCAAGACTGCCACTGAATCAAAGGCCAGCGTGCCTCCCCACTCCACTCCATTTATGGTTTATAGGATCCTGTAGCCACTTACTCTCATTAAAAATGAATACTTAACAAAAGCTGCAGCTGACACACACTGTTTGCTTTAGCCTGATTTCTACACGCTGAGGAAAAACAAGCCAATCAGAGGCAGCAAACACAGAGAGC
Source organism: Helostoma temminkii (assembly GCA_900302695.1). NCBI lineage: Eukaryota > Metazoa > Chordata > Actinopteri > Anabantiformes > Helostomatidae > Helostoma > Helostoma temminkii. The sequence continues at coordinate 19,648 of OMLM01010497.1, forward strand.
AAGCAAGACACAGAGAAAGTGCAACACAAATAAGTCAGCCAGTAGCTGAAACAACAAAAAAAGTGACATGGATGACTGAGCCAAGCCTGTGAGAGACTTGGCAAGCCTCAAAGGCCCTGGCCTCTTCAGCACTCATATCTAGTAACTTCATTTAATACATTCACCAGGGATGAGCAGACAAGTTGGAAGAAAAAAAGGGGATTGAGAGAAGAAAACAGACTTGTAAAACAAGAGGAGGGTTCAGTTGTGGCGGAGGTGGGGGTGTACTTCAGAAGCTCGACTTTAACACATGACTAAATCTCTGCAGTGTAACAAGCTAACTTCCCTGCTGCCAAAACACAATAAAGGGAGTGAAAACGGATGTGCTAGGTTGAACCTTGAGACCATGTTACCATTCTCGGGCAGGTATTATCTACAGGAGCCGTTCTTCTCATATTAGAAACTCGAACAGCGCTTTTCCAGATGGGGCTTTAAAGCAAATACTCTCCCTTCACCACACATACTATATCCATAAAGAACAAAGACTCTGTGTGACTGCTGCTGGAAGTTAATGTTCCTAATACAGACAGCAAGTGCTGAACCATCCCTGGCCCCCTTCTCTGATGACAGGAAAGCAAAAAAGCTGACTTCGAATCATGTATTGCCCCTTTTAGCCTTCATGGATTCCTAAGAGAGCACATTACACGTTGTGAGAATCCAAAGGGAAAATAGGGTCTTACACGACTAATTAAAACAGAGACTCTGCCTGGAAGGGGTTGAGAGAAGAGGAAGCAATAAAACAATCCTCTCCAATCTCCCAACAAAGTAACTCAAGGAAATTGCTCAACTAAATATGGTTAACTATACGCTTGTGGATATGAAGATTCAAGGTTTTCTGTGACTGCTGTTTTCCTTTGAAAGAACACAGCCAGATAGAAAAAATACCTTTAAACAATAGCAGTTGCACATTTACTATTATAGAAAACAGCCCTATCAACGAGACAAAAGACTGAAATCAAAATGTCTTTTAGAGACAATCTAAACAGTCTTGTCGGCTAATTAACCTGCTACCAAGCAAGCCTTTATTACAACCATTAACACAGTTGTAAAAATGTGAGGGAAGCCAAAGAATGGAATTTCACTTTAGGCAATCACTGCAAGGTCTAGCTTCACATAGCTATCTTGTTTGCATAGCTATTCAGTCACATTTGGCAGCTCTGCAACAGTCTAAGAACCAAGATACTTGTAGACTACATATGTCTAATCTCTTTGCCAAGCTACACAAGCTACTCAAGAGAATGAAACTTGCTTGCAGCAGCCATTTGGTAAAACTATTGTATATGAAAACATTAAAGTAAGTAAACCTTATTCCAGATAGAGGTAGCTGCCACCTGGCAAACACACTGATCAAATGGTAGCAAAAAGGAGTATTTTCTTTGTAAGTCTTATAAAGTGCACCTATGCCTGATTGCTTATTTGCAGACTTTGATACATACAAGCACATAACAAATTAAAGGAAAAACCTAAATAAATGAGTGGAGAAGCATAATAAATGATGCACAGCATGGTACAGTTGAACAATTATCTAATCATCCACTGTGGCATGTATAAAAAGCTGAGCAGATCCAGCTGATTCTGAATTTGGATGGCAAAATGTCACCAGGAAAAAAATGTAACATTGTTGGGCAACAGAGCTTTAGTCACAAATACTGCTCACATGGCTGGTGTTTCGTTAGGAACTAAAGCAAAATCAGCAAATACAGACACAAATTGTGACAAATCAGTACAAAGTTGTGAGTGAAATTTATATCCTGGTGGGATATAAATGTAGATGGGTGGCAAGGTCCCCATCTACAGGGCACTGCCATCTCGGGTATGGTTTGAGTATGAAAAGGATATGCTACAGCTTTTGCAGCCACCAATCAACAATGGAATTGAATACATTTGCAGAATCAATGCCACTGTTCACTGAAGCTGTTCTTGGTGCTATGATGTGGCCCAACACTTTACTGAGACACTATAATGGTTTTTCCTTTTAATTTGTCACCTGTCTGTATACTATGCCTGAATTCACACACACAATGGTCTACAGTTTCGAGAAAGAAGCAAAGTTAAAAGAAAATGAGGGCGCGAAGTGCATATGAAACAGAAAAAAAAAGCTCAACCAAGTCTGTGTGGTCATGAAGTCACGTATATAGAAAAAAAAAACCAGACAAACAAATACACACACCAAACACCTTAGATGAAATTTCACTCAACCCCTGATTTTCCACTGACATTCTTCAAGCACATCAACTGTGTGCGCCTGTCTGATTCTGCAGGCAAAACAGGGCCTCATTCATCTGAATAAAAGAGTAGTTCAGCCTGCCGTGGCCGCGCTGAGAACAGGCTCTGAGGAATGAGACTAAAAGGGCCACAGAGACACAGAAAGAGTGCAGGCTGTGGTGCAAAAGAGGAAGTTTACACTTTAGGCAAATCCTTTTGTGAGCAAAGACACAACAAGATAAACAAACATGTGTCTGATGCTTAACTCCGGGTCAGGTTAGGAAAATCCTATTCAAGAAAAATGAAACTATCTAAATGTGATCAGCAGACAGCAAAGGAAATGGTGTCCTTTTGCTCATAAAAGCAAAACAGAATGTGGCGGTTGGGGTGTGTGATTCCTGTGTGGTTACTGTCTCCAAGCTAATCTGCTCAGATAACCAGTGACTGCTCCATTTCACACAGAGCACATGGCCGTCTCACCTCCATACACTGCCACCCCATGGGCAGTGTGTGGAGGTGCAGCTAAATGCTGTTGCTGTGCTAAAAGACGAGGTGGGGGTGGGCAAACAGAGGCTTATAATGTATAAAACTAAAAATTAACTCCACACACAATTATTCACAGCCTGCATATTAAGAAGCTCAACATGGTGCAATGGCCCACATAGTTGTATCTTTTTTTTCTCCCCTTCAGTACCAATGCTTATCAATTATTCTTCACTGTTCACACTTCGCTGCTCTTGGTGTGTGAGCTAATGATTCAGCCATCTAGTTTACAGATAGATAGCAATAACTGAAATAAGCACATTCATTTTAGGTCAGGGGAACAAGATCCTCAAAACATTCAAGTTAATTTTTCACGTCTTAGATTTTTCTATCACAGTCCTTTTTCACATTCCCTTTTTCCATTTGGCATGAATAATAGCAGAGAGAGAAGTGATCTCAAAGGCAAATGTACGGTCAGCATGTCAGCACTGGGTGCGGTGAGAAATGTGTTATTCAAAGAGACAGCATACAGACAGAGTGAGGCTGTGTTAGGAGATTAGACTGTTTTTGTGGGAGCGAACGGGTAAAATTGGTCTGTGTGCTGTCGGAGCAGACAGTTTGGAGATCAGTGCTGAGGTCAAGAGGAGCCACTTAGCTGTGCTTTGGCCTTCCAACCCCTGCAGCGTTCAGAATCAACCATTCCACTGTGGGAGTAGATAAAAAGCTTGGCAGCAATCTTGCAACAGGAGACAGCTACATTTACTAATGCATGCAGGATTTATTTATGGCTTTTTAAAGATACAAAATGGAAATTAATGGGAATAGGTAGGAAGGTGGGAAGCTTACTCATTATGCAGAATGTATATTAGGTTAGCCTGACTAGTGCGAATCCCCAAGGACAAAATCTTTTTACATGCAAACAAAGCAACAAATAATTCAGACTATAAACAATATCTCTCTCAATTACAGCAAAACCATGAAGGTCATTTCAGTTTTTTTACCCCAAACCTGTCAAAATAATTTAAAATGTGTGTTAATGAGATTTATACCAGACGTGATACTGCTCCACCACCATCACCACTACACATTATCAGTACAGACAAGATAAATCATTGTCCGTTTGATGTTACTAGTGAGGAGATCAGAGAATAATACAGCTTATGATTACTTGGCAAGCCTACTACTCTTTGTTTTTATTGGTTAGACTTATGAATCAACTGAGTATGGAACCAGGTTTTCTCATTATGCTGCTGTGGACAACAGTGAGAAATACTACTCAGAAATGGTGAACTGGAAATTCTGCAAATTGCTTGTTTGGATGCACATATTCTGCATAATGCATGAAGCATCTAACATGTAATGTGTGTGTGCGACCAAGTAGGAGAGACAGAGGGAATGAAAGATTGAGTAACGCTGTTGCTATTCGGAAACCTAATGTGCAGGATGCTAGCTGTCTTTATAAAAGGAACAGTGGGGAATAGACAGGTGCGGCGTTAGCAACTCAAGTCAGCTCATGGAAGAGTGATGGACAAAGGGAAAGAAGAAAGGGAGGAGGGAGGTAGGGAAAGGAAGAAGAGCAAGGAAGGGAACGCAAGCCAACTTTCTGTTCCTGTACCCATCAGCAGCAGGAGGGTAGGGATGTGCAGAGGCCACAGCAAGCCAATTACCATACTCATTAAGTAACCTGCTAGTCTGCTTTGAACTGCAGCCCCCTCCACATTGTAAATGGATTGTCTGCCGCCGCTGTGGACATTCAATAGATGCTTCTCTCACTTTTGTACATCATCTTTTAAAAATGGTTAGAGAGAGATAATAATAACAACAATAATCACATTTTCACGTGTGTTAATTGGAATTAAAAACGCACCACAGAATCATTATAAAGCATTGGGACGCAAACACAAGAGTGAGTGAGTTAGCAGCTGAGACATGAATGAGCACTGACAGGCTTGAGCTGTTCTGTCCAGCAGTACAGAAAGAGAGATGGATGGGAGAGGGAGGAGGATGTGCAGAAAATGAGACACAGTGAGGGGTGAGGATGATGATAGAGAGGAATTAGGCTCAGAGCAACAAGGGCAGGTAGAGAACACGAACACAGTCCGAAAGGTGGGGCTTTATGAGAGGGGAGGCGGTTAGGCCAGAGGAAAACGCTGCGTTAGTATGTGCTCCAGTGTCACGAAGCATTGTTGACTAACCTTGACTGCTTTCACCTCCTAGCTCACTGCCACACTGCCTCTCAACAAGTATTGACACAACGACAGGCTGCAAGAGACAAACTGAAGGGAAAAACAGGAAAAAAAAAACAAAACAGAAACACACAGAGGACAGGAGAAAAAAAAAAAAACGTAAATGATGTGTAAATGGTACGAGCGAGGTGATAACAGCTTGACAGCAGAGGTGTATGTATGGGTGAAGACGGCTCCCATATTTAGCATCGTAGGAAAGAACACATGGTGAATGTAGCCACTGAAAAACATGAAGGTTCATAAAAAATAATACCATTCACAGAGCAGTTAACATTTTCTACGATGAGATTGTGAGCATTTATTCTAAGCCTGTATTCATTTTCCTCTTCTCAATAAACCTCTCTGGATACACACAGATCTAGGCACTTATACCTGCTACACACACTGTAAAACACACACACACACACACACACACAGTCCCCCACTCCTGAACCTCCCCCATTATCCCATGAGCCCTCTCTTCTCTGCCTCGCTCGACAAGAGCTTGGAAATAAAAACATCACAGCTCTGCCTCGCAGCACCTGTTCAATAACATTGACATTTCACATTCAGCATCCGCACACTGAGAGATTTCCTGCATTTACTCTCTTTAACACCTAGAAATGCAATACACACACACACACAAACTCAATCTGCTACGTTTAAATGTAAGCATTTTAATACCGCACACACTGGGGATGTGTGCACTTCCATTCTGCATGCATGTCTGCAGTCTTAAGATGTAACAAATTAATTACGGGTTAGATAAACATCTTGATTTTGACAAATAATATCATAAAAATACTTTAATACTGTTCACAGTAATCGTCTCTCTGTGGTACTTACAGTACTATAAGTCCAATCAGGTGGGTAAGTGGTTATCTGCTTCTTTTTGGTGGCGAAAAATTTAGCAAAACAAAAATGATGAACCTGTGTTTGTACATAATTATTTGTATGATGAGAGGATAAATGACACCTTACGAACACGATGACACTTAATATGTAGGTCACTGTGGGATGAAGATTCTGTCTGTGCTATTTTTCTTTAAATGAGAGTGTGGCTGGTTTCCTTACCAATTATCTACTGGCGGATAAGCTTGTATAAAACAAAGTAGCACCCCTAGATATTAACCACATGTAAAATGATACTCTTATTATTCATTCCCTGCTTTTGATGCAACATGCCTTCTTTATACAGACTGCATTTTGAAGTGAAATGGTCTGTTCAGTTTTGAATTTGAAAATAACACCAGGTGTGCATTGAATGAAATCAAAAGTATTTCTATCCATGCAATCTAAGCACAGCAAGCGGGTTATACTGTTGTCTGACACTCTGAGGAAAAAAGTAGCACAAATACACACAACCATCCAGATAAGCATATAATATTTATATTCACTCCATGATCAAACACACCAAAGAAGATTTGAGGATCATGGATCATGGATATTAGATGTAAACATTTGGCTTTTTTTCTTTTCTTCTACATGCACCTTGACAATATAATGTTTCACACAATAGTTGCCACCTGAGGCCAAACAAACTGCGCAGCGGGCCACCTACTGCTAGGGCTCAATGGTTTCACCAGGTGCAGACTAACCTGGGTTTCTGAGCGGGGACATCTGTTTGACAGCATTAGAGCGTCAGAGCACTGCCATAACCACAGATTAAATGGCAGTAAATCTCAGGATTAGATCCATGTATGAATAGCTCACATTGATTTTTGCAATCCCTTCAGTAACTGGGATTTCCTTGGTGACAGACAATGTGGCCATGAAGTACACACACATTTGGATTCATCTGTCTTGTTTTTTCTTTTAATCCTCTAAAATCAGTATGTGACTAACCTATCTCCCTTTTAATCTGTTCATATCTCGACCTGGAGGCTGTACCCATATAGCACAAAGGCATGCAACATCATTCTTTTAACAAACTGCACATCCATCTAGTCTCTCCAACTAGTCACAAAAGAGCAACTTAAAAACAAGCTCACCAGGCCTAGAAATGTCCATTCTTATTTCTAGTATGTGGTTTTATCTGAGAGCAAGATCAAGTCTGTGCTCTGCAAGTTGAGGATTATTGTATGTGAGCATCATGGGGCGATGTGGGTGATGGCAGAGACAACCTGGCCTTTCCTTTTTTAGCTGCCCGGTCTCAGTCTTAATATCTGAACACACATGCCCTCATGCACACACTAAAATTCACTCCCAATGAGACCTTTTTGACATGACAATCCCAAAATCCGGCTCTGAAGCCCCAATCCACGTCGACCACCATGGCCCTTCAAAAACTGATATAAAAGACAAGCACTTCACTTCCCTGGCTTCAGTTTGCCTCTCAGTCAGTGTCTCTGGCTGTCCACCACAAGCTTGCCACAACAGCCACCATCTTAGTTACAGGCTGATGCTAACAACTTCGAACACCTCCACAGCACATTAAAAACAAGGATAGTCTGTTGTGTATCTTGGCTATTTCCACACTTAAAGAGGTGGGTGTCAACTGTGTTAGCATATGAGCAGACACAATGCAAAAAAGAGGATTAGTCCAATATAGAGACAGCTACAGCTGGAAAAACTGTGTAAAACCTATAAGCTCAAAGACATGGTATAATTTGTGAATCAAGTCAACTTGGCAACTATATTTAACAGCAAGCAGCATCCTCACTTCCTCATTCAAAATGGCTGCACTCGTCGTCACGGATGACCTTAGTCACCTATCAAGCCAAACAAAAGCGATTACCTGGTGATTAGTGCGCGTGGTGAGGCAGTTCCATTAACCTTTGAGAAACAGAGTGTGGAGGCTGCACTGTCAAGCCAAGTGGAACACTCTCCCTACTACCTCGGAAAAAGACATGAGTGAGGTGAGTGGGGGAGAGAGAGAGAGACGCAGAAACTCAGTGTGACAGTAGAGCAGCTCCTATTAGGTAAGCACATTGAGCCGTCAGGCCGGCACATTCATCAACACACAGAATGCCAGTCAGCAGCACCAGCAGGCTGCCTCTCCACCATGCTACTGTTACTGTTGGTGATGTGGGGAGGGGTGAGTGACAGGGAGGCATTTGCAAAGCAGATTTGGACCACTCTCCGTAGCATTTGGCAGTGCAAATGTTTCTATGCATGGTTTGGGTGGTTTTTAGTAGCATTTCCCCTGCACTAATAGATCAGCCATGGGCTGCTAATGATATCATTATCATACATGCACGGTAATTGCCTGGACCCAGGGTGTGCCAAGATCAATGGACAGCAAAATCTGGATCAATTGATTAGTCTGCCGCTGTTAAGCTGCTAAAACATATTTTGTGCACAGTCAATGTGTTGTTGGATGAGCTGTGAATGAATTGGGTCCTTGCCTGTTTTCGGAGTACAGCATCCAGACATGGGGTTAGACAAGTGGATCTGTGCCATATGAGAAGTGAGCTGAATTGGCAGGGCTGATGAGCTTCCTCCGCTCATCTTAATGTCAACCACAGTCACTACCATTACAAACACAGCTCCAAATTAATTAGAATTCAACAATCCCGACAAACTCAAAACAAATAGAATACTTTTCCATTTTTTATTGTGAATAACGCTGCCACCAACATGTCAGGGTGGTTATATTTGTTCAGTGTGCATGTTTAAACAAAACACAAATTACTAGTGTGAAAGAAGATGTCATCATAGCAAATTAGACTCTGCTAGTTGCATTGCACTGATGATAGGATACATTATTGTAAGACACAATAAGAATATGAGTGCATTTCTATTTACACTATGATATTTAAATCAAAAGAGTTTACTGTCAACCAAATTAATTAAGGTGTGGACTACACAATGTCTGCAACACAACTACACTGTCATCTTAAGCACATACATTTTGATTTAGATTAGTTACTAATAATGTTTTAATAATTATTTATGCATGCAGAAATTAAAACGGGTACATTTGTAAAAAACCTTATGGGCTACTGGATGTTAAAAGATTTTAATAGAATTTGTTTGCTTATTACATAGACTTAATCAAGAAAATAAGCTGCAGATTAAATCAAAAATGAAACATGCTAATTAAACTCCACATTTTCCGTTGTTTGAGAACATAACAAAATCAGTTGACAATATAATACAGATCAACAGAATAGTCCCAGCTAATAGTTTATTCTACTCCAGTCCTAGAGTAGAATTAACTCCTTTCTTATAAAAATGCATCTTCCACGCATCACAAGTTGCTATGTAGTGCAGGATTTTGATTGCATTGTATTTTACAGATATTAATTAATCGTGTCCACCTCCTCAGCAGCATCCATGCTTGAATCATCATAAGCAATCCTGTCTTTTCCTACCACGACTTGGTCTCAATCATGACTGTAATTTGAGAGCTGCCTGATTGTGTTAGGAGGAAACTGATTGCGCTGATGAGCAGAGAGCTGCAGAGAAGAAAGTGGGCCATCTACACTGAACAAATAATGATACCGATAGCCGCCGGGGTGATATAAGGTTGTCAAAGAGACTATATCCTTTATACAAGATTGCCCTGACACTTACTCTACAAAATTCAGACTGGCCAGTAACCATCCTGTATGAATTCATCTCTAGGTCAACCTTGGATTAACAGCCTTGCCAATAGTAACACTTTTGAACAGCAGCAGCACCAACTAAATCTCATTTTAGTGAGCATAATGTTTCTACAGGGTTAACTCCATTTGTGGCTTTGGTCTATCATCATCCTTCAGGCAGCATGATGCAACTTATTCCGGTAGACAAAGGCTAATACAGGTAAATCAGACCTAGTGAACTTGAATGCTTGACACTAAGCTTCCCGACATGCTAGCTAGCTCGAGTGGGCGAGAAATGAACCTTGTTATGTGTCCTGACACTGGGCCCTGCTCCCTGGCAAATAAAAACATGCCTCTCACTTACTGGCGGTGTGCGCCCACAGCCCCATACATCAGCATTATAAAAGAGCTCTGCAGCCTCAAGGTCAGCTCAATTTCCTTCTGCCGTTATGAAGTATCAGAATCACAGCGAGAGGGGGCACCCACACACATGTAAAGAAATGATTTAGGGAGCGAGGGAGGGGAGGGAGAAAAAGAAGGGGAGGGGGATTTGAGTGTGAAGGAAAGGCGGTGTGTAATATAATGGGGAACTGTGACAAATCACCAGGAGAGAATCAGCCTCTTCCACAGTAAGGATGTTAGAGTGTGGGCATTTATAAGAAAACGCAGAGAACATTAAGCCTACTTGTTCATTCCACACACACTATGAAAATATAGTCAACTGTAGTATAAGTAATAGGATTGAACAGTTTTTGTTTAACAAGCTGATTCCACTTGTGTAATCGCTCAAGTGTAGTCTGTAAAACTACAAAGCAATTAGGGCTACTGAATTATTGTTTCAGAAAATGTGAATATGATGTTTACCATTTACTGTAATTAAATTCTAAGCTTTTACGTTGGCATAACAGCGACCTAATGCAAACCTAATGCCTTTTTTCCTTTTGAGTTCGGGTCCCATTCATCACATGCCCAAGCAATTTGATAAATTACACAGAAGCATGAAAGCTGATCATGTGCGTAGCAGAGAGTGTGGTGCGTGTGTTTGCCTCTGCCTGAGTCGGCAGTCATCCTTGGCTGCCTCACTGGCTGAGGTTTTACATCTTCAGCTAAGAGCCTGGGGAAATAACAGCAAATTCACTTAATGGCACCACCTCATCTATTCCTCATACAGGGAGAGGAGGGAGAGTTCCTTGAGGTGTTACAAAATGGCTGTGTGCTCTCGGCTGTGCCGCTGTCTCTTTCAAGCGTGGGGGTGCAGGTGTGTGGGTAAACACTGAGTGCACTGAGATCCATCACCTGTCTTGGTCGGCCACCAACTGTAATTTGCAGTCAACTCTGACCCTGTGTGGAAAGTCAGCCTGCTTATGTTGCCGCTGAAGCCTTTTGTGTTTACAGCATAATCTGGACTGATGAGTGCGTGTGTATACGGGTATGCGTGTGATGAGCTTTACGTGCAAAGACAAATGAACCCAGATCTAGATACAGTGACGATGACCAAGCGTGTTTGTGCAGGTGTAAGTAAGCACACGTGTGTATATTCGTGTGTCTACAGGGAGTTTCATAGAGCCAGAGGTATAATGGCCCCACTCCATCTTTGTGTGAGGTATTGCAGAACAATTTAAAGCAGAGCACAGCAGCTGGGACAGAGCCTGGGCTGACGTTCAGTTGGATAACATCTCAGGCTAACAGCAGGTATGCTATCAGTGAAGCCCCAATCCCCTTATGGCTATTTTCAGAGCCTCTGACCCTGGCATGACTGGCTAGATGACGTCTCTTTGCCAGCAACACAGGAAGAGCAAGACCCCAAACCACACTGCTGCTTCCTCTTGGCTGCACAACATTTCATTGCAGCAGCCCTGAACAGCTCTGCTATTGTTCTGGCGTTTTACAGATGTTCAGATGCTGTTTACACGGAGTGCACGTTTTTAATGATTTGTCCAATTGAGACAACACTCTGAGTAACTAATCGCTCTGGAAGCAACTTTCCAATTAACCTAACCTGAATACTGTTGCAGTCACAGAAGACATATTCACATTGACACCTATTCCAGTTACGTTCCTCAACAACATCTTAATTGATAATTATGAATCACAACCTGAGCCTTGACAGCATTTTGCAGCAATCCTACAGCCTGAAAGAAAGCTGCCTCTACCATCTGACTCAGCTTTCCTGTAGCCATAAGATGAGCAGTACAACTCACTGCGTTACGGTAGAATCGGTACAAAGTCTACAACAAAACTGCAACATCACAGAGAAATATAAGACTGAATACTTTAGGGAAACTGATGTTGCAACATTATGTGGAGGAGGAGTGTAAAAACACACTAAACAGAAATGGTCACCTGTGCAATCCACTTTAAACCAGATGAAAAAATTAAAATCTAAGTGGTGAGCAGACTTTGAGATCCAAAATGTGACCAGTATGATGCTTTCTCCTACATCTTAGCACAGATTTCTAGCACTGGTTAATAAACCTGCAGATAACAGCTGTAAATACGTATCAGGGAGAGCAGTGGTGATGTAGAGGAGAGAAAGGTGCCTGTGTGCTTTCCTCTAATATAAACTCTCTCCTCTCCCATCTGAGTGAATGGCGCCTCACTACTCGGCTCCCCACTGTTAGCTTGTCAGCCCCCTCTCCATCTCTTTTCTGTGCACCTGCATCTGACACTGTGAGTGTTCTGTCACCCACCTCTCCTCATCCCCCTGGAGAAAACGTTCAGCTCCGCCCAGCTAGCTCCCAGCAGCCCCTGGGGCATGGGACAATTAAAAACATGGCAGGAGCTCAGTCAAGCTGTCATGCTGAGTCTTATATGGGGCCCTTGCCTGTATAGCTGCAGAGGTAGGGGGGAGTTTGGTACTAGAGCCCAAAGAAAATAATATACTATGTCGGTTGTACTTGAGATCAACATTCAGGCTAGTACAAGGTACACCCTGAAAGATATGCAGCCTGGGTGAAGTATTATATTTGTCCTAATAGTATTGAGAAACCACATGACTGCACAGACAGTCAGCTATATACTGGTGTCAGCCAATTAAAAGCCTGTTCTGACTGCCCTTGACTACACTCCCTAACCACCCTCCACAATCTATGTCAAAACCCTCTGCACTGATTTTTCTGCCCTTCTTGCTCCTCCTTTTGGTTCTTCTTCTTTGTGTCTTTAGGGTGTGAAATATTTAGCAACCCCATCATACAATACACCTTCAGGCACAGAGTCAGAGCCGACTCTCTCCCCAAGTAGGAAGTAATGAGATAGAGCGAGAGGGAGATACTGGAGGAAGGGTTGGTGTAATATCTCATCAACATTATTAAATCATTTCTCCTCTCGGCAGTGCCTGGGTGGTCTTGGGTTGTCTTATTTTTCAGTCAGGGTTCAGTGGCCTCAGCTCCTAGGGTTGAGTGTGGCCGCTCTGCTAGCTTAGTGCTGTGCTAAGCAGGTGTCAGGGGAGTTTCCCCTCAATTAAGCAAAGGTAAAGTAATGCCTCTCACTGTGGCGGCACCGTGCATACATTAGTCTTCCTGTCACCACAGGCTGGAGCATCGAGATGTATGAAGAAGACAGACGGCAGGTTGGCTCAAATGCTGCTGAAGCAGGTTAAGCAAACTGCGATTTAATGTATTAAATAAAGGGTTGTTCTACCTGTGATACAACGCAGAGGAAATGCTTTACAGGACATGATCTAAATACTTCAATACTCATGGATGAATACATTGATATACTGAATTCTAATATATATAAATATATAAAAGAGTAAACAGTGTAATATAATTTTGTTTTAGAGGTACTGAGAGTTGGGCTAATGAGTCTGTATTAGCTGTCAGAGTAGATGACACCAGAGGACACAGAATCCTTGTTGTGTTAATTAAAGCTCAATGAAATGATGCCGAGGAAAAAATTAGCATGACCCACAGCCTTAGTGAGCAATACTGCCAGGAAAATGGGTCTCTCAGTTGTTTTCAAGGCGAGACGATTTTTAAAGACTTAAGAAATTAGAATCAAAATAAATAATTTTAAACAATTATCTGGTTAACTAGGAGGCAAACATCTGAGGAATCAATTATACCTACAATGAGACCAAATAACCTCCAATTACCTTTTATCGTACAAAATGACTATCATTTGTTTGCTACTTGCCAATTTAAAAAAACAAAAATCAAAGTAACACTGTCGTATCATTGTACTGAGTAAAAAATAAAAATGCTTTCTTGACATTTTAGCCAGCACAGCACATCACCCTACTATTTTATTCTGACAAAGCCAACTGAAAAAGAGGTTTATAAAAATATGTCAACAGCAGCAATAATGCCTTCCTTTGTCAGCCTTTATGTGTGAGTATTACAGTGTGTGGACAGGCGTATTGAAAAGGGCTGATTGATGGCTTCACTGTAGACTGTCTGTCCTCTCTCTCTCTCTCTGATGAGACATGTCAATGTAAAGACACATGAATGCAGTAGCCTGTCCTCCATTTTCTCCTCCTCTCTTCCTCCTCCCTTGTTGTCAGAGGCAGGGAGAATGACGCAGTAAATACAGATGCTGTGTGCACCATAATTCTGGGGCCCGCTGCCTTTTATCTGCCATGACAGCTTCTGCTGCTGTCGAAATCAAACGCTTGGGCGCGAGGAAAAAGCTAGTATTCCCTTTAATAAACTGCCAGACAGAGCAGAGTCAGAGTAGAAAAGGAGGCACTCAGCTTTGCTCTCCACTGGCCGGGCTTGGCTAAGCCGCAGCTGAGGGAAGAGGAGAGAGACATGGAGAGAGCGCTCCTTCAGGCATTAGTCGGCATTATGCCGCTCACGCAGGTTCAGGCATCCAACATCACTGCACTTACCAAGAGCCGTCTGAGCCAACTGCTCAGCAGGGAGTGTTGGTCACTCGGCAGAGATAAGCACATTGAAATGAAGAGTAGTGTAAGAGACGTTGGGCAGCTCAGTCAGCACCTGCTCCCGGACTCCACCGTGGTCCCTTTGAGCTGCCACAATCAATTAATTACATCCTTCTCTTAACACTCTCCATTTGGATAAACAACAATAAATGAAGAGCCATTTGACAGCAAGGGGAGCTGAACTGACTGCCTGCTCATCGCCAGCCCCAACATTTTTCAGTTATTATATATTTACTTTACATGACATTTGAATATGTGGAAATTTGGTTTGTCAGACCACCCTCCACATTGCAAGACGTAATATTGAGCTCTGGTTTTTGGTGGTTTATGAAGGTACAATTATTAATTGGCTAATTTAAAAACACATTAAAATTTAGCCCGAGTCCTGGATCTAGGACAGACCGATCCTGTCTCCCCTAATTCTCACACTGACTCATTCTGTGAGTGTGTGCGTGTTAAGCAGGAGGACAAGGAGGGCTGCCGCTGTGGAAATAGACAGCTTTTTGTTCTGACCCCACAGCTGTCACTAGCATAAGAGAGCCAGTCAGTGGCAGCACACATAAGCATTTTACTTACAAACACACACCCCTTGACCCTGGAGCAGGGGTGGGACAAGAGGGTTGTGCTTTAGGTGGCAAGACCCCTGAGGATACTGTTGTGATGCACAAGTGCATTAGATGAGAAAGCAGGAGGGATAAATCACTAAATACCTGGTCAATGTTTAGATTCCCACTCCACCACGGCGCCTCTAACACCATTAACATCCTCCCTTATAATCCAATTATGATCCATGTGTGTCCACATCAATCAGCCATTTTCATTTGAGCCTGTGGTCTTCTTTATCACCATTACTGCTGCAGTAATTGAGGCGGCGCTATGGACAGGCTGTGCAGTTTACCTCCATCTGGGAGGTCAAGAGGAATGCAATTGGTCGACAATGATTATGCTCTGGCTGATTAGGCTATGGGTTTCCGCTGAATATTTAGCACTGATTAGACTAAGCCCTGTAGAGAGCCATGTGGCTCACTAACAAAAGGGACAGACCATAGGGCAGGGAGAAAAAGCCAGTAATCAGCACAAGCTAGCTGAAATACACTATGTCAGACTTTTAATGGCAGGATCAATCTGATCTTTTTTTTTTAATGTTGTGCTTAACAACAGCAGTTTTTGTCAAGACAACAAACAAAACAACAGCTGGGAATAAACATAACTATGTTTAACCATTCAAAACAATACCCTCATAAAATACAATGCAGAAAAGAGACTAATCAGAGCATAGGCATTTATCATTTAAGAGAAAATTTATTTTCCTGTATGACTTGAAACAATCCATACAGCCCATGAGAGTATAGCTCAAAAAAGAGATACACATTAATAAATGATACACAAAATGGCTTCTCTAATCCTCTTGTGGAGATGCCAGCACTTTTTACTCATCAGTGATTGTGATATTTACACAGAAGCTGAAGTGCACTCCTGATTGAATAGGGGAGAGGGCGGATGAGGAAACATAGGAAAGATGTTTAGAGAGAGAGAGAGAGAGAGAGAGAAGAGAGAAGGTAAATGACCAGGAGAAATGACAGCAGGGAGAGCTGAGGATGAGGATGGGAGAGGAGGAAAAACAGATGGAGAAGGGCAGGTAGACATGCACTTATTTGCAGAAGCTTTCACTGTCTTGATCCTCAATAAAGAAGTGAAACTGATTAGGTTTATGTCAAATGTCTGCTTGTAACCCGTTGCCTGTCGCTGTGAGCGCAAATCACAGTCAAGTCAGGTTTTCCTTTTTTCCATTTGAAAGAGCCAGCTCTCTCCTCACTTGTCTCTCACTCTCTCCTTTATTCAACACCGCACAGCCTCCTAAAGCGCCAGCTTGTCAGAGTGACAGATGTAGACACAACCAATGACCTAAATCACTCTTTTCCAGCACATTAACCCCTGTGTCCCTACACCCTTTACGCATAACGCAAAACACCAACATATGGAAATGTTCCAACACAATCCTCACTGCACAATGAGAATGAGCCACAAACCCCACCCTAACTGTATTATCACCCTCCTCCCAGAAAAAAAAGACTATTCTTGAAAATGCCTAAACTGGAGAAAAAACTAAATCACACTGTCAGGCTAAATAAATCACTGTCTGCTGTTCCTGGAGGGATGTTTTTTTATCCAGCATACCAACAAATAAAAAAGATGTGTGAAAACGAGGACAAAATCATTTTTGTCCACCTTGGAGCCAACATGGAAAGGATCAATAATACTTTAATTACTGTAGCCCACGTTTATGAAATGCAATAATCATTCATTAAAGATGCAGACAGCGGCAAGCAGGCGGCCGGCCGGGCGTCAGGGCTGCGTGCAAGTGTAGGAGGAGGGAGGGGAGGGGAGGACTGGCGTAAATGATTCATGGTTTGATATCTCTCCTGTATAATGGGCTCCTCCGGGGAGCTTGCTGGGGCTCCACTGCAGTGAGTGACTGCCTGGCTGGATGGCTGCCTGGCTCACTGTGACTCTGCCCAGGCTGCTTCTGCCACCGCTGCCTGCCGCCCAAGATTAAAAAGCCTTGACTACCATGAAGAGCAGCTCAGTGAAAACAGAGAGTGGGGATGTGCACATACACACATAAAAGGAAACGGCTTGATTCAATATCGTCTGACAAAGTATCTGGGGGCATGAAGGGGGGAGACAAGAAGACAGAAAGATATGAAAATCCTTCTACAAAGAAAACACTGGCCGCAAAGATACTGGCGATATATGTAACATCTAATGGGTATATGGTAGTATTTCAAACGCTGCCACACATTGTCCTCCTTTATCAGCCTAACACCCCCGCCCCCTGTATCTCCTCTTCACCCACAGAAAGAAAGGGGAAAAAAATGAAGAGATTAAGGTTGTAACGTGTTGGGCTAATCATAACATAGACAGTTTAGTGCCATCTCGCATAATTAAATGCTTTGCACTAACCACCTAATGCATACTAATTTGGAACAATCCACTTCTGGAGTTGGCAGACCATGAAGCTCCCCGCAAAAGAGGTGCTTGTTTCTCTCTCTGCAGTGGGTGCATGTGTGTGACACAAACACACACACACTCACACACTGATTTGCAGAGAAGTAAGGTGCTAAAGGTCAGGCTGCGGACTTGAAAGAAAAGGTCAAGCATTATTACAACATGACTAAATAAACAGACTGCACACAGCCCCCAGCCCAGCTGCTGTGGATGCTGAAAGTCTTTACCTACACACCGTACTACCTTTCTGTCTGGCTGGTTGGAATTCAGCTTCATCCTTTGCCTTTATCCACATATCCCTCCAGCTCTAAGACAGCTGACATGAGGACTGTCATATCCTGCCTAGATTCTTATCCCCCGCTGGCTTTATTGCTCTCTTCCTCCTGAGTTACAAACACACACATACAGTACATGCACACACACCCAAATTGAGAGAGAGAGGAGCAGGGCTGCTGGAGCGTGCTTTAAAGCACATTAATATTAATTGCAGCACTAGCTGGAGTGATAACAGACAAGATGCCCCTGTGAGGGAGCCAGCGCAGGCACCCCTGCCTTTTGTTTGCACCACTACTCATCTGTTGGATGGCCATGGTGAGATGGCGGAATGATGAGCATTTCATCTTCGAATCGCTTGTTTTATATCACAGAAGGTTTACTCTTGCCAAGGGGAATTTGTGTTTAGGAGTAGTCACTGTGTGTTGGCGTGTATGTGTGTGCACGAGCGTGGGTGTGCGGTGAGTGATAAAACTAGGCAAGATGAATTATCAGGCTAGTGGGTACATCAACAGCAATAGAAATGTGCTCCAAATAACTGAGTACTTAAGCGAACCTGCTTTTATCTCCTCTACTACTCCTGGCTTGGCTACCTTTTATGTCCTCAACATTGAACTCAATATTCTGTGAGCAATGAGCTCTGCTAAAGATGTAAATAATCTGCTGTCCTGGGGAGAGAACCTGCTTCTTTCAATACAGTGGAGTGAAAATACAAATCGAGTTGAAGCTTGGTACTAAAGCTCATCTATACCTCTTAGCTTCTTTTTTCCCCTTCCCCTTCAGGAATAGCAGGCGGCCACAGACATCAACAGATGACAGCTACTGTATATCTCTACAGTCCTCCATTTCTGCCTCACTCTCTCGTTTTTCCCTCTTTTGTCAATTGCTATTGAGAAACCTGACGCTGTCATTACTGCCACCTCACAGCAGTGGGTTTTTGCTGTACGGTTTTGTGCTCCTTTTCTGATTTCCCCCAAGGCTCATCAATGCCCCATTACCAAGTCAAATCAGGTGATGCTGCAGAGATTTACTGAGAGCCAGGGCTGCAAGCAGACACAGACACACAAACACGTTAGAGGATTCATTCAAGAAGCCTGGGAGGTTTTCCACCAGCAGCTCCACGGGATCACAAACAGGGCGAGGAGGTGAGCAGAGGCGAAATCACTGCTGGCTAAATGCTTGTGAGTGGTTTATGGCTCAGAGGGGCCGAGAGGGAAACAGAGATGTGGTAATGCATCTCTCTGACTCCTTTAAGCAGACAATCAGACTGTAATCTCCTGAGACCACTAGTCACACAATATTGTTTCTCATTTTGTGTGTCACAAACAATTAAAACATGCCTGACTATTCCTTTGCCACGTGAGCCCCATTATCCTCCATTTACTAACAAATGCAATGTAGTAATCTTTAAAATACAAATGAAGGAATATTCCCTCTATAGCATACACATACACCCACATTTAAATTCCCAAAGAATATCAAATGTATTTCTCACTTTCATCGTCTTTATCTTTCTGCAACAGCAAATACAAGGTGTACCAGCCTTGTGTAATGTAAGCAGCTACGTTAGCAAGGTAGAATGATAGCGAGGGAAGGGAGGGGGTGAAGTCGATGTGTCCTTTTAGTTTTCACTGCCTGTTGTCATCCTTGTCACAGTAGCAGCTGCACAGGCAAGACAAAAAACTCTGGGGAAGAACCAGGCACGGAGGACGAAAAGAGAAGAAATAAAACAGTATTGTGCAGTGTTTTACTTTGAGATTCTCATAAGCCTGTCGGTGATTAGAGGAAAAGGCTGAGTGCTAAATACAGAAGGAAAGAAGGAGAAGAGAGGGAGGACTGGTGGTTCTTGAAAGTAGGCCTCTGAGGGCTGCCAGAGGTCGAGTCGTTGAATTTCTTCCCTGTGACAAAGCTGTCGCACAGAGGAGTGAAATTTAAACTCCTGTCGTCAAGAGAATTTTCTGGCTTTCATTACACTGGGCACATGTGCATATGCACTAGTGCATGCATCCGAGTGCATGAGCATGATGTGAAGCCAGACTCCACCTTCCTCTACTTACTACATTTGGAGTTTGCACTGAATTGTGGTTTTGTGCTGAGCAGATTGTTTTCTTTGTGCTAAGAATAAAAGACTGAAACTCTGACAGTGTTCTCCTCGCGTTCAATCACAATCATTAAATCTGTGCACAAACAAAACATCCCCAACCTTGATGAGAGACTCGTGCAGGAGCACTGCACCATCTCGCCTGCCAATTGCATTGTTTAAAATTAACCAGAGCAAATCAAGATGGAGCACTGCTGACTGGACCCATCCAGTTTGAATTATCTGAAACGTGACAAGCAGTTAATCAAGTTGTCAGTAGCCCCCCCCCACACTAAGGTATAACTGACGAGGAAAGGAAAGAGCTTTTGGAGGGTAAGACTGGAATAAGCTCATCTATAGAGACCCACACCTAGGAAGTGCCATGCCAAATAGCATTTTCTTCATACAAGAAAGTGGTCAAATAGGGAGAGGAGGTGGAAGATTTGGCCTCCTAGTGTGCTGCTATGCCCCAGCTCAGCTAAGTGACAGTGAATCCTACAGTGAGTCGATTTGATGCTTTTGAGTGCCTGGAAACGTGTCCTTGCAGAGTGCTCGCAAGGGACAAAGATAGATGGGAGAGTAAGGGGACAGAGCCTCATGCTTCTCTGTCTACCGTTTGTCAATTCATCCCTGGAGGTTTTCCGACAGCATGGTACAACAAGGAGGGGAGGGCTAAAAAGCATAAGCAGAGAGGATTAGTTTACAGGTAAATAGTGAGGATCAGCTGACGGTCAGGTTTCGAACAATCAGTCATCACTTAGTGCTCCACAACAACAAAGACTTATAGCATGGCATTCCTGTCACGCCTTACAGTACTTTGTATTCGAGCTGCCTATATATTTAAAGAGCTCTGGTTAACAACAAAGCAGTGATACATAACCAACCTATTATCATGTTCAAAGACTTCCGTTGCTGCACAGACACATGCACAAGTGTGCAAATCAAGACTTAACCTGACTTTCAACTCCATAAATGATCACACAACACCGTTTGAATGTGGCACCCGTGATTTGCCACATCACTGATTTGAAAAGGAACACTTGGAGATGACACAGAAAGACAACTTTATTGTCATTTTAAAAGAGGATCTATTAAATCAGTGGGAGGAGATCAATGCCATCTCTCCCTTTCTCTTGCAGCACTTTACATAAGCAGCAATAACCATCACAGAGGCCATCATCTACCTCACCGATTTCCTGTGCAGGACTCCCAGACACCTCCTGGCAACAAAGCTTCTCTCACTCCATCAGTGCAACGGTCACATCCACAATTTCACACACAAGGAAGAAGCACGGTGTAGAGAAGGAGAGGAGCTGAAGGAGAGGAAATACCTCAGGCTAGCTACAGTCAGATAGAGAAGGCTGGAAGGAAGGAAAAAAGAGAGAGGAGAGAGAGAGACAGAGAGAGAGAGAGAGAGAGAGAGATGTTGCAGGCAGACAGTAGAGCATCTTCATTAGTATAGTATAGCAGCTAGCTCAAGAACCAACTAGCCAAGTACTGTAGTAAGAGCTGCTCATCCTCCCAGTTAATTAGGATTTCTGCTGCTTCATTTTGGGGCGAGGGACAGGATGTTGGGGCCTTGATTGCCTTTTATTTTCCTGCCTAACGGCTCGGCTGCCTGTGCTGCTTTATTAACAAGAGATCTTGCAGATTTACAGCTCCACAGCAAACATCAATTTCAATAATTACAAGAAAACTGTTAACGGGGACACAATGAAACGCACACGTTTTTTTTTTCTCTCTCTCTCCACCATCATCACCCTCTCACGCCCCTCCCCCCCTCCTTCACAGGATTGGATTTCCATAGATGTGGCCTTTTCATGATTGCATATTATAAACACGTTAAAACACATACTGATTTGCCTCAGACAACCTTAGCACTTCAAACGCTTAACAACCAAACCCTGGCCTGAAGGGCAAAGCAAATACTGTGAATGTCACATTTACATTCAACAGCCAAACCTCAGTATTTGTCTTGTCACAAAACAAAACGGATGAAAGACAATTTCTTTGTCGAGCAATTACAGCTGGCCAAACGTGTCGATGGTCAGGAACAGAACAAACTATATCTTCCAGAAAAATCATGTTAATTAATTGGATAAAACATCTTTGGAGATATATGTCATCACAAAAACAAACACTCTCATTAGCTATAGTTTAATGGCATAATGCCTGGTTTGTTACCAAGTGACAAAATGCATGTGTGAGATCGAACTGAATAGCTACACCTGGGATAAAGAAATAATAGAAACCACACTTTTAAGGAAAACATCATCAGATTCAGAAGAGAGAACCACAGATATCCTCTGAATAAAATCAATAATTGTGTTGACTTCCACTGTATTGCCTTCCTGTCTTCTCATCTTGCTTGCTAATGTTTCTTTCATTAGCCAGCCCACTGCTGGTGACATTACAGCTACAGCACTACCACAAGTCCCCAGCGGATCAGTGGAATGGTTAGCGTAAAACACAATTAGTATGGTCCATATGGCTGCTAGTGGAGGAGGAGCGGGAGAGGTCCCACGTGGTCTTTATAGAGGTTAGCTCTTTTGTTACCTTAAAGATCAAATTGTTGTCATAATAATGGGGTCATTTCAATTCTTCCCACTTGGTTTTTTGTAAACTACTTCGACAGATCCTCACATTGTGAAATGACTCTTGGCAAATAAATTGACTAACCTTGGCTGATAGCCTAATCAATACGTCCTTCATCATGATTAATGGCTCATAATGGATAATGGGGGAATTTAATGTAAGGGGAGCGTCACTTCCTCATTTCAGTGCTGGGCCCTATTGATTGGTTATAACCTCCCTTTTTACCAATGGAATGTGATGATAAGAGACCAATGTGTTCAACCTATGTAAACTGAGCACAGAGAAAATGATTTACTGTGCTTTAGGCGCGTTTCATTCACTGATAGCTCTGTATGCCTGGCCTGACAAGCATTTTCTTGCCTGAGAAATGCAGACACCTTTTACTGAGTAGCGAACAACAACAGCTTGAGGCAACAGATTTATTACAAATTGATCTATTAGATAGCACTGCTGTGCTTCGCTGTTTTCTCTCTCTTTCTCTCTCCTCCTCTCCCTCCCTCTCTCTGACAGCCTTCCCTTGATGGTAGCTAGAGTGTATCAGAGTGGAAGTGCTACAGTGGCAAATCTAAACCCAATCCTCAGAACTCATTTTCTCTGTGCTGGCTGCTGGAACTAGGGTGCAGAGACAAGATGTCCATCCTTAAACCTAGTCGATCCAGCTCTAAGTCCCAGCACCTCAACTGAAGGCTCAGCGGGCTCAATAGGTGTGCCTAACCTGCAAGGACAAGCAAGGACACAGTTTACTGGCAGCACCTCGTGAACATGAGAGTAGAGAGAAACACAATGTCACCAGGGTCATTTCCTTCCATAACCCTGAGCTCACCACTGGCTTGCGTGCCGTCTCCATTAAAACATCCCTTACAGGTCTGAGCTCTGCAAACAAACTGTGTCTCATGTGCACAGTTACATCAGTCCAATACCTCTATTAGTCACAGGACACAGAGCACAATCAGCACACTGTGAAAGGACGTATGAATGATTTGTCTGATCCACAGTGCTGCGATTCAATATCCTGCATACCCAATATTATAGGGAAAAAACGGGAGCCATTACACCCACTGTAATTAATGACACATAAATTTGCTTGTACAATAGGCGGCTGCAATTGACAAATCTCTCTATAAAACAATCAATTAAATCAACTGCGTCATGTAGACTTGCTAATCAAGGTGTCTCCGATAGATACACAGAGACTAATTATCATTACATCAGAAAACATGGTAGATTATCACACTTCCTGAAGCTTAGTCAGAAAAAAAGTCTATTCTCTGTAAACTTTAGTTAATATTATAATATAATTGCTTATGTTGAAGGTTCAGCTAACAGGGCAGAGGGTTTTGCTGGTTATGTAGCCAGTGTAAGAACATCTATTTGTGCTGAAAATTACTGCTGTCAATAGTAACAACAACTGCTGATAGGGAACTGCACAGACTCTATTGAGCTCATCTCTTTTTATCGCCTCCATCTTTCATCTGTGCTACAGCAAAAAGAACAGCACAAAGAGAAAAAGGGCTATTGGCTTCCGGATGGAGTAAATGTGTGCAGAAAAAGGACGCCATCTAAAGATGTTGAAATATTCTACAGAGTGTATGTGTCTATATAAACATCTTCAGGCAGGCAGCTGCAGGGGGTGTGCGCAGTAAAACACTGGTATGCATTGTTTGTGTTTCTGCAGCACTACTCTGCGCCATGCCGTGTCATTACATGAGGCAATCTCTTACCTAATCAACACTGACACACAGAGCGGCAAAGCACTCCTCCTCATCTCTCTCCCCCCTTTCTCTTCCTCTCCTCAGGGGCCAGCCAGCTGATCCTACACCATTTCATTTTCCTCTTTTACTGAGATGGCAAATGGCTGGCTGTTATTTTTCCTGTTTCAATTCATGCTTTTTGGCACTGTAATCGACTAAGTGCTATTATTAGCCAATCTTGCTCAAATACTAAAAAAAAAAAAACAGACTCGTCTGCATGCTGTGGTGTGTTTTAACTAATAATTATTGAGACACATGAGGAATCTAACAATGTGAAAGGCTCTAAAATGATAACAAGGACAATCAGCTTTGCAGTGACTATTATCACGACTACTTTTTGCATTCATTGTTCAACACTTGCTGTTACTTCACAACTCTTTCAAATGTTTGCCAAGCCTTCACTTCCAGTTTCCACACACTCCATTGTTTAATCCCTCATGTACATAAATCACAAAGGACAGAAATGTGGTGAGTTGCAACACTTTGCAATCTCATATCCTCACAGCCACATACAAAACTGAACAAGGAAAATATGGAAATATGTTTTTTTCTTTCGTTGCACTACCTGCCAAGAAGCTGGCAACAACACACAACACAATGTGTCTGATTAGTTAAGATGTGACCCAGTAAGACACAGGCGGTATTGCAGGATGAAGTGAGACCGACTTCACCATGGCTGAGCTCACAGAGAAAGCAGATTTGATCACATCTTGTACATCAAATACCACCAGTGGTATGTTGCAAGACAGCTCACAATTGTTAACACGGATACCATTGCCTTGGCACAATTTTGGAGCGGCAGAGCTAGGCCTGAATCAAACAAAGATGAGATATAATGCAGCATGCTTGGATCTCCTTTTATGAGAGGTGAAGGGAAACTGTCAAAGAACACAAAACACATCCAGCATCTTGCTTCCTCTGACTTCCTGGGATAAGCGAGAAAGAAGAGGAGGAAGGGGGGTGTGCTTGCCTCATTTCTGCCAACGTGCCCTGTGCGTGTCAGTCCAATATCTTAAAACAACACATGCAAGGCTTTGCTACAGCCAATTACCCAGCTCTTGGCACGGAAACTGAAAAACATCTTTGGAGAACAATAAAAAGAGCTTGGCTTGTTGTGCGTGCTGTCAGTAAGTGCTGACAGATTGTTATTTTTAATGAATATACAGCACTTGAATGGCCCATCAAGAGGTCTTTGAGCGAACATTGCTCCTTTGTTCAGAGCATTAATTTACTATGTAACAGCCAGATATCTTGCAATGCAATTGATATCAAGCCCCTAAAGGAAAAAGCTAAATCATCTCATCCACTTTCTTCCTTATTGTCCACTGCCTCCTCGTTGCAGCAGCTATGCATAGTCATTAGGATATAAATACAAGGCAACACACTTGGTTGATTACAAATCTCATGTTTAAGGATGCTTGATTACACATAATTTCCTGTGTTGATTCTGGAAAGCAGACATTCCAGTGGTTACGACCAACTCCTGCCAACATAATTTCATAATTTCAGTGTATATGAAATCCCTAAGCAAAACAGTCTTGAACAAAACAATACATCAGCCCGATCACCTTTCTTTGAAACACAATAGCCTTGCTGAAAGTAAAATGTGTGTTTTAGCATACAGGCGAGCCGCACCAATGACAGGTTACAACAGTGCAATACAATGCAGCACAAGATAGCTCTGAGACTAGAGAGAATCATCTTTCATGACAATTCGTGGTGAAGGAAAAATCTAGTGATGGCATCTAGGTGAAAAACAGCTAGATGCCATTCGAACGCAGCCTGTAAACACTGAATTCCTGAGCATGTGTATTGACAAATCTTCCAACAAAGAGATGTTAGAGCACGGTGAAAAGGGATTTTCCTCAGTACTGTCAGGCTTTCCATTTGCCATATATTACTCACAGGCTGAGCTGTCATTACTCAAACACACATTAGCCATTAAGGGAAAATAGCAGGGTTATTACACTTCTCTTATCATTACTCTGCTGCTACTACAGCCAGTAAGCTAGATTAACATTCGATGGACAGGGTGTGTCATTGGATATGTGATTCAAAGTAATTTTACCCACTGCTGCTCTCGAGATGCCATTCAAATTGAAACATAAACACTGACCTCCTCTGACCCCTGAGCTAACCAGATAATGTGGATTAAAATGGACTTTGCACATTTATAAAGAAGCCCCATAAAGGACCTCAGAATAACATGAGAGAAACCAGCAAAAAAAATTAAACACCACATTGTTCTGTTTTAAGTAATTTTAAATGATCCGTTTGGCTGATCTTAAGGAATTCTCCTTCTACACAAGCCATAAACCAAACATTAAGGTGCTTTTCTGTCAGAGCTAAGCTAAAGTAGTAATCAACATATAGCCTGTAATGGCAGACCTCTATAGCCTAACATAGTTCACAGTCTAAGTGGTAGGTAAAGAAAATCTTAGTCACGGCCACTAAGCTGCTAACAAAAGCAAAAATGACAAAAACAAAAAAAACAAACAAAAAAAAGCTGATGTGCCATATGCAAGACCTGTGTAGCTAAAATGATTAATCACTGTGCTTCTTTAGTCACACACTGCAACAACTTTATATCCCCGCAGTCCTGTGAAATGTGAAGTCTGCCTGAATCCTTCATGCACTGTAGTTAGACAGAAAGAGATGTTGATCTTTTAAATATATGAATCAACTCACAAAACATATCTAACGATATGGATGCTTGTGTTTGTTGTCTTACCAAACCCTCCATTACTAAACCATAAGTTACATCACAGATGTCAGCAGTGTTTAAATGAACTTAGTTTTCAGTTCAGTGACCTCTCTTTGTCATGTCATTATCAGGAGGTCTAAACAGGTGGCAATGACTGAGAAGCCTCTAAAGTATCAAAACATGCCCGTGTTAGGTTGTTTCATGTATTTCATACATAATGTGGTATTAGGTATTCGTGTTTAACAAAGCAGAGCTGTCAGGATTATTATTATTAATGTTATTATTACAGATTTCCTTATACCCAGCACTTTTGGCAGGTGAGGAAATGCTGGCTTTATGTCAACATTAAATTATATTCCGTCAGTGTACTGAAAACAGCTCAGCATTTATGGAGCAAAACACATGTTTCTCACCCCTTTGATCATTGTGCAATAGTGTATATTCATTAGTTATGGTGAAGCCCACAGATGTGCAAGGCTATGTTGTCTGTAAGCCACAAGAAAGTGAAAAGTCAGAAGTGAGTCATAAGCACTTAATAAAAATAAATCACACACTTTCAATGGCTCTGTCTTTTTAGGTTACAACCACTAAAGAGGACATAAACCATCTCTGGTATCATTTTTTCCATCATGCATGAGTTCTGCTGTCAAAGAAAGTCAGTGAATTATGCTTTATTTACTATGTTCACATTTACACTTCATAACTTATTAACCTCAGGCAAAAATCCACTTCACTGATAAAAGCACACACCCTCCAAATACAACCATATCTGTACTTTATTCAGTCACTACTAAATGTTTTGAACTACTCACTGACAACGACAACACATACTACCAATTCTAGTGGTTTCATTTGTTGACAGACTTTTCAAGCAATGCATCTTTGTTTCATAAAGTCTGTGAGTGCGCTGTTATCAGGTGCTAGCTTTGTTTCAAAACCAAACCACACCAAACTCATGATTAATCACAAACTGTTGGCGAGATAACAATAATTTAGCACAAGTCAAAGACACAAAGACACCAAGTTAGCTTCGCCGGCTAACGTTTCTATGAGCTAATGACAATAGCTGAATGGGCTCCGACTAATCCCTGCAACAGAGCTCCTACACAGGGCAATTCAAAATGGGAAGACGCTTTCTGCAAAGCATTACAAGGTTACGTGCATGTTAAAAATAAAAAATCTTTTAATGAAATGACATGTTGTGTGTGTTGTATGTTCTCCGGGCTAACCGGTGTCAGCGAGCTGTTTGTTTCCAGATATTACACTGCTCCTAGCAGGCATTCCTAATCAGTGCTAGTCACTGGAGCTAGCCGCTAACGTTAGTTCATGGTAACCAGCAACGGCAAGGGGCAAACAAGTCTAGCGGCTAACTAGCTAGCTGATGCTAATAGGTAAATTAGCCAAATAGCTAGCAAGCAAGGGTGTACGTTAAACAGTCCAACGTTCACAAACTATCCCGTCATATTTGACATTTCTTCCCGGTTTGCTGATAAACGTCAAAGGTAAAGAAGGCGGCTGGTTGAAGCTCACAGCACTTACCTTAAATAGCTTGATCTACAACATCTGTGATTTGTTTGATGAGAGACTGCAACAACAAACAATAGCAGCAGCAGCAGGGGCAATTAGCCAACGTTAGTTAGCCACTACAGAGAGTAGCACAACAGCTGCAGTGCCACCTGTGTAACCTTATCTTTTCTTGTGTAGCTATAACGGAGCGGACTAGTTTTGATTTAATGCTGTCATAAATGATGGACTTGAGAATAAAGAGGGAGTACTCGTTGCCGGGATGCTCAGACTGTGTGTGTGAGAGGCACTCAGCATGACAGCATCCTTCTTCATCTTAGGGTGAGAGCAGTTGGGGGGTTCTCAAAGTTCAACCGGTAAAATATCGTCACCCACTGGCCAAAGCCGGGAACATCCACCGAGAGGGTCCTCAGGGTGTCTGCTGTGTAACAACACTGGGTTTATTTTCATCCTTTTAAACACTGTGACACTGTCGGGACATGTTTGTACCGTCACTGAGAGCAGGATGGATTTGGGCTCACTGAATATACAGTAAATAAAAGCGCGTATATTTCTCCATCAGAAAATCAAGAGAATAAGGTTAATAGAATAAAACAGAAGCTGCAATGTGTCCGCACAGTCAATAAAACTGGTGTCCTGTTGCATAGAGCACCACAGAATAAGATAACATGCACATGTAAATGTCTTCCCATGATAGAACAGAACAGTTTCACAGGAGAAACACAAGAAACAATATAAACAAAAATGTCAAAGTTTGACACAACTGGGCTACAGAATAGAATCGTATCGTTTCCCAGGAGACTTAACTGAACACCTGATAGAATAGAATAGATTAGAATAGAATAGTTTTGTGAAGTAACAACAGGAACCTACTTCTATCACTGCTGATCGCTTTCACTGACGTTAGGGCGTAAATAACGGCGCATGCGCGTTGTGTGTCTGTGACACCAGTTTGACCTTTTTCAGCGGCGCTGACTGGAAATGTTTACGTCTGCAGGTGAAGTGGAAACACCGGTGTCTAGATCTGAATGGTGTGTTTATACTGAGCTGCTCGCTTGAATTGTTTTTACATTGAACATGTCTAATAAACGAGACAAGCTCACAACCATTTGCTCAAATAACTACTTATACCATTACTATGAAAACTGTCGTGGTCTGTTCAGTCGTCGTATGTAGCGCTTTGCTTTGCAAATATATATGTTCCAAATAATATATACTCTATATTTTATTATTCAGTTCAATTTAGTCTATTTATATAGCGCTAAATCACAACAAAAGTGTACACAGACTGTGTACATGTTTTTATGAAGCTCAGTAAATGAAACCTTCAGTGGTTATTCAGTCGTGATTTGGGGGGAAACATTTCTGTGACACTGGATTTGCTTTATCCGGTCTGCAAGTAACAGAAGTGTACTGCAGAGATCCCACCACTAGGTGGCGCTGATCACACAGCAAAGAAAAACAAGCCTGTGTGTAGTTTTCCACACTATAATCCATATAATGCATTCACTCACCCACATTTACACTTCCAGAGGCCTAACTTTATTTCACGTGTAGAAATAAATTAGGTTATTTGTTTCTAAATGAAATCTGCAACAGCTGATAAAGACCTTCGCCAACTGTAATATTTGATGGACGGCGTCTTTGTCCTGGTGATTTGTAATACATCTCCTCGGTGATGGCTAAACAATAGAGGCAGGTTCAGACAGGGCTCACACAAAGTGAATAGTGAGGCACAGAACCAGCTGGCAATCCCCTGAGGTACCATACCACTGGTGAATAGAGCCTCATTTATCTTGGCACAGCTCCGTACAAAAGGAGTTCACATACAGCTTCCAGATTCTTTTACCCAGGGGTACAGAAATGGCGTCCCAGAGCACCGAGCTCATGTTTCTGTCTCTCTGTGGCGCTAAGATTACATCAGACACTTCAAACAGGAGC
Organism: Helostoma temminkii; assembly: GCA_900302695.1. Classification (NCBI taxonomy): domain Eukaryota; kingdom Metazoa; phylum Chordata; class Actinopteri; order Anabantiformes; family Helostomatidae; genus Helostoma; species Helostoma temminkii. Next base: position 49,888 of record OMLM01010497.1, read on the forward strand.
AGCTAGAAGGGAGGAGGCCCTTTATAGCAGATGCCTTCTTTATCTGCAAGAAAGTTATGAATTCTTAATGCTCTGCGATTATAACCCCGTTGACTTGACTGTAATCATCATGATCTGTAGCGAGCAAACAAAACCTGATCGCAGAGTTTCTTCTTTGTTGTGCATCTGCTGCAGATTAAATGATTGTGCTTTGAGCTGATGTGGGAATTGTCGTATAAAAGAGTAAAACACAAAGCTTCAGCAGCTGCATAAAAAGAAGTCACAAAACATTTCAAACTATATTGTTTATTACATATTTCTGCCAACACTGAGAGCAACACAAGACCTTGTCAGATGAGATACACTGCACATACAGTACTCTTACCACTACTGGAGGCAGAGCTATACTAATTTACAGTAGCTCAAATGCTCAGTAGGGGACCACAAATCACTACAGCTCACAAAAAACTAAACAGAAGTTCTGACACAGCTACACAGACACAAAACACAGGGACCAACACTACTCAGGAGCTAAAGCTAGTTTGAGGATGAGCTGAACTGTGGTTGGACTATCAGGCACTGTAGCTTCTCCACGCCACAGACCACACACCACAGACTTGGACCTCGGATTTCGGCAGTTTTCTCTCCATCTTCTCTCCAGACAGGGCAGGCGACCTAGCGTGGCGTATATATGTGTGAGGGGTATTTATGAGCAATGAACACACGGAGGTCCAGGACAAAGACCTGCTCAGATGGGGTGCCTAAAGTTCTGGCCAGCAAAGCGGGCCTTGTCGCCAAGCTCCTCTTCAATCCTGAGAGAGGAAGATGTTAAAGTCGATGCAGCAACACACAACTCAACTGTAAATAAATCTATGTAGTTATCATAACTAGGTGCATGTTTTTGGAGCAGACTCACCTGAGCAGCTGGTTGTACTTGGCCAAACGCTCAGATCGGCAAGGTGCACCAGTCTTGATCTGGGAAACAAATTAATATTAACACGTAAGACCAGGCAAAAGAAAAAAATTAGGTTGCTGTAACAATATCGACGTTACTGACGCTAAGCCAATTGGTCTTTACTAATTATTAAGGGTTTACCTGTCCAGTGCAGAGGCCGACCACCAGATCAGCGATGAAGGTGTCCTCCGTCTCTCCGGAGCGATGGCTGACCATCACACCCCAGCCGTTGCTCTGGGCCATCTTGCAGCTAGAAGAAAATGTACATGTGAGCCAGGGAAACCAGCTGATCCTCCATTAACCGCCTTGTGTTCTGGTTGATTTGGTGGATACTCACGCCTGCAGGGACTCTGTGACCGAGCCGATCTGGTTGACCTTCAGCAGCAGGCAGTTGCAGGCCTTTTCGTCCACAGCCTTGGCAATGCGTTTGGGGTTGGTGACAGTGAGGTCATCACCCACAACCTGGATGCTGGTGCTGTTTGTGAACTTGGACCATGCCTCCCAGTCATCTTGGTCAAAGGGATCCTCAATGGACACCACTGTTAGGAAGAAGGAAATGTTATGTTTATAAATTAAGCACATCTGCACTGTTTAAGAAGACATTTTGTCTCCAACATTAAACCTGTAGTAACCAACGTTGGACACTTGGGGGATGTGTTCACCAGCTGGTTGCAAACTGTGTCAGTAGTGTGGAGTGAGTTTAGACCTTTTCCACTGAAGAAGCTGCTTGTTGTGACATTGGCAACTAACAACCAAATATGCACATGCTGTTCTGTTTCTGTCTAGTTTTTTTATGGGAAGATAAAAAGAAAAGTTACTTCACCCTTGTCCTTTTCCTTTTGTACTGAATTTGTGTCTGTAATATCTTAAAATTTATTGCTGTGAGGAACAACAACCATTACACAAAGTGTGTGTTAAAAACTCACCAGGGTAATCTTTGACAAAGCTCTTGTAGAGGTCACCCAGCTTGTCAGAGGAGATGTAACGGCTAGGGTCGTCAGGAGACTTGAAGTCCAGGTCGTACTTTCCTTCTTTGTAGAACTCGGAGGCAGCCACGTCCATGCCAATAACGATCTTATCTGTGTATCCGGCCTTGGCGATGGCATTCTTCAGCAGCTCCAGAGCTGAAACAAAAGCATCACACTACAATAAAACTGTGTCCAGAGATGTTCAGCTGAAGACTCTGCTCCAATCGGGCATTTGCCATTTCAGCAGCTTGACCTGACACTGGAGTCAGAGGCTGGCAGTGGCCTTAATTTAGAACACACTCCCTTTGGTCTAGTGCACATCACACTAGCTAAATATTTAATTCAGCTGGATCATCTATCTAATTTGTTAACATGTAATGCTGCTTTCATTGTTAACTCGAGGTTATGTCCTTCTGTTTCCTCTCACCTTCCTTGTTCTCCAGGATGTTGGGTGCGAAACCTCCCTCATCTCCTACATTGGTGGCATCCTTGCCATATTTCTCCTTGATGACATTCTTCAGGTTGTGATAAACCTCAGCACCAACACGCATGGCCTCCTTGAAGCTGCTGGCACCCACAGGCAGGATCATGAACTCCTGCATAGCCAGCTTGTTGCCTGCATGGGAGCCACCGTTGATCACATTGAAAGCCTGAAGAGAAGCAGAGAGGATCCACTTAAGCTTAATGGAAGCGCACCTGAATATAATGATTTGGATCAAATGTTAACGATAAATGTCTGTTAGACCCATTAGGAGTCTCTAAAAAGCCTAGATGACTTGGGTAAATGCACTATCACGCTCACAGGGACTGGAAGGATGACTTCTGGGTTGCCGGCAAGGTCAGCAATATGGCGGTACAGGGGGACGCCCTTCTCTGCTGCACCAGCCTTGCACACAGCCAGGGAGACGCCCAGGATGGCATTAGCACCAAACTTAGCTAAGAAAGGACAGATAGAAATATTTCAATATAATGTGAAGACCAGTGGTTCTCGATACTGCATGGTGAGCTTATTATATTTATATTTTAGGTCAATATTTTAAAATAACACTTTCATTAATAACAATAAGAGTTGAAATCATTCATTCATTCAATCCCTGTGTGAATGAATGAGTGTGAGCAGGTGCCTCTTTGAAAAAAAAGAAAAGAAAAAAAACAAAACAAAAAAAACACCACACCAAATATCCTGGTAAATAAATTGAAATTCATTCATGGCTCCTACATATATAAAGTAGCATCTTACACTTGTTTTCTGTGCCATCCATGTCGAGCATCAGCTTGTCAATCTTCTCCTGCTCCAGAACACTCACATCCTGGATTACACATAACAGGACAAGTTATAATGTGCACTTGTAGACAAAAGATTAACTAGGAGTCATATGTTCAGAAGAACACACTCCAGTGCTGTTAGAATAAGTAGAAGTAAGTAGTATCTAAGAATTACACCACTGAAGATCTGCAGATACAGTAGTTTATGAATACATATCATGTAAATAAAAGGTTAAAACATGAGGTTAATCTAAAATGCTTAAGTGAAGGAACATCAAACAATTGCTCAACATATCAGTTGTATGCAATATTTTGTCTTTTAAACTTGCAGAGTTAGTGAACATTAAATATTTTAATTTCTGCTGAATTTCCAGGATACATAAAAGATTAATTCAAGACATTAATTCCAGAAGACAACAGTAATATTAGTCAAACAATAAATGGTCCTACCTTGCTAACCAGTGCAGGTGCAATTGTTTTATTGATATGCTCAACAGCTTTTGAGACACCTGCAAAGGGACAAGCAGACCATGACTGACCCACACAGAAGACGAGCATGCAGGGCAGGCGAGGCAAATGACTACAGAACACCCCATCCAAACTTGTGAGAAACTCGAATATAAAATAATATTTTGCAACCATGAGGAGGCCTGTCATAACGCAAGAGACCTGGGACCAGCTATAACTGTGCTCTTTATTCTTTTTAGATCTGTAGACATCTGTTAGTGCCTGCCAAGGTTAGTTTCCAAAGGCAAACCCACTCTTCATGCTGCTGCACACAGCAAGCTCGGTTGTCCGGTTACCACACACTATATTTACCTGGTTACACAATGCAGGGGCCAAGAACTCATTTATGTATTTAACTGCTCTTTTGACTCCTACCAGGAGGAAGAGAGGTAGAAGAATCAGAAATTAAGAAATCGGAGAAGAGGATAGATAACAGAATGTATAACAGTGCTGAAATGAGATGAAAGCTGAGAGCGGAAAAGAAGTAACCAGATAGTCTAGAGGGGGAAACAATGAAGACGTTTTACCTTTGCCCATGTAGCGTGTTTTGTCATTGTCACGGAGCTCCAGAGCCTCATAGATGCCAGTGGAAGCACCGCTGGGCACTGCAGCTCTGAAAAGACCTTGGAGACACAGGATATTTTGAAACTGTCACTTCCCTGTGCTGTGTCATGTCCAATAACTGTGCACAGGATGTTTGATACATGCGTCAATGTAAAAGACAGAGCGGGAACTATCCTCTACCACAGCTCTGATGTCTGTTGTTTTTTTCTATCCATTGAGAGCATGTGTGGAGAAAGTGCTGGCAGTGCTGCAGATGGCTGTGATGTAACAAGGGGTGAGAGCCAGCCTACTGAGCATGTGCAGTGCATCTGTGGAGGGACACCAAGCCACACCCATTCGTAAGAGGAAGGGCGTTTTGGATTCACCCAAGTGAAGTGAAATTTGGGATGAGCACAAATCTATTGAGTTTGCTCAGTAGACCGGCAGAGATGGTTCAAATCTGGGGAGGATTTATTGGTTAAGGCAGGAAGACAGAGCTTCTGTCTGGGCCATGAGTTCAGGCTTAACAGATCATCTGCATCACGACATCGCCTGGATGCAGCAGAGGGATGCTGGCAACAGACCCTCAGACTATAAAGTGACATACAGAGCTACGGATAGACTACATCTAATTTACAATTTAAATACAGTCAATATCTGTTTTATGCAAAAACCCTTACTGTGCGGAGCTTCTGAAATTATATCATCCTCACGTCAAACATCTACTGTGCCTGTGACCTAAGCATAAGCTTGTTATGTAACAGTTTTACTATAACAGACATGCAAGTGCAGCACAGTTGCTTTGGTCTGTGCTGCTAACGATGTTAAAACATGTCTGGTGGACTTGAAAGTGGAATCTTGTCCAAAAATAGGAACAAAGGTGCAATTTACACTAAACTGGAACACTTAGCAACCACGCCAAACTGGGGCTGGAAAAAACGAGTTTGAGCCAAGATATTAAGACAGTGTAGCCTGTCCTGCTCACTTCCATGTCACTGGTCATTGAGGTTGCTTCATTAACATTCTCAGGACATTTCACTGGCTTGAGGAGTTCCTTTGTTTTAGCTCTGAGAACAGGCGAGTTCACCAAAAACACTTCAATCACAGCCTGGCTATTAGTTAATTGAACAACCAATATAAAATTTAGGCATACGTGGCGAGTGCGGAGTTTCAGTGCTGTGTGCTCAGCAGCTTCATTATATAATCTAGCATACAATTACTTCAGGGAAGCATGCTGTAGATTTCATTTACTTGACACTTTAACCTTGCATGTAATATCTCCACACAGCTAATAGGCTTTCCAGATGCAACTACTGTATGAGTACTGTATAAGCTCCCAAACAGGAACCATTACAGCAGTGCTGTAGAGCCAGTGTGATATTACAGGAGCTATTTTCACACATTCACCATCTGATCTGATCCACTCTGGGCCTAGACCTGGCAAGAGGGTGGATGCCACTGGCTTCATGATCCTAATCTACACTTCAACTTGTTTTCACTCACTATGTATAACACATAATAATTTATCGAACTTTTAATTGAATATGATGTTTCTGCTGCAGCAGAAATGAAAATGCATGTTTTAATGTATGTATGACTTTTCCAATTATCTGTTAAACATTTATAGAGTTATACACAAACAGCAAAGTCTGATTTGTATTCAAATCCTCTCCAGTAGTGCCGTCCTTGTACTACATATTATATATAAAAACACATTTATTAAGAATACCATACCTTTCTTGGTGTACAGATCAACCTCCACAGTGGGGTTGCCACGGGAGTCGAAAATTTCACGAGCGTGGATCTTGAGGATGGACATGGTTCTGGATCTGAAGATGAATGACAGAAAAGGCACGTCAGTTTAGACCTGTTCCCCGGGCCAAGCAGGCTGGTAAGTTGTTCTCGTACTTACTGAGTTAAACCTTCGTTTAAAGCAGTGACTAAAGCTCAATAACAAACTTGGTAAAACGTGAAATTAAATTTATAAAAGGCCAAACCACTTCCTGGATTCTGTAATTAAATGAATTTATGGCCCCATGCACACTGCTTGTGCCAACTGATGTGGGCTGGTCGGGATAGCAGAGATATTAGTCACAGAAAGGTGTGGCTTATGCAGCAAAAAAAAAAAAAGTCAGGTCCCTCAACTTTATTGAATATAGCAGCTTACAAAAGAGCATTGCAAAATCATTGCAACACAGTTGGGAACAGTACTGTCAAACAGTTAAGTAAGAACTCTTACAAAATTTACAAAAGTAAAAACTCACCATAGAAACAATGAGAAAGTGACTCAACACAATATGAGCTTGGCTTCTTTTTGTCCAGCTATCACTGTGCTGATATGCGTTACAAGACTTAATCTCAAGAAGCTTTTGTTATCTTTCCAAATTCCAGTAGTGGAGGTCAGAGAGGGTTTTAAGCCAGGCTGTCTGGCAATGGTGCTTCAGGCCTATTGATTTTGATTTGTTTTATCTAACTCGCCCTGAATCCATGCACTAACTCACTCATATGCCCACTCTGAATGCATCGGTGAACCCTGAGTAAAGCCTCCAAAGCTTAACTACAGCAGAACCGATGGAAAATCCTTTGTCCTGTCTGTGGAAATTTGCCAATGGACACATCAGGGCAGAGCCAAAGTCACGAAAACACACGCAGACCCTGTTTTTTAACTAATCTGTAGCACATATTAGAAATTATCAAGTTCGCATTAAATGTCTGGTCAGACTTGTAATATTATTTAGTTACTGTTTGAGCAGATTTTTCTTGGTTTAAAATGTTTAGGCCTTTCTGTCTGTTCATGTCAGGCCATTTGTGTTTAAACATTTAATAATTTCATTTAAAATCAAACAAGGATTACATAGAAAGGCTTCATTTAAAAACAAAAGGTGTTGAAAACGTACCATTTTGGCAGGAGAGCGAAAACTCAGAAATTTAACTGACAACACATAATGACCTTGATAATAGTAGCAACAGAAAAGACGATGTGAGATGAAAACATATATAAATACACTGTACTAGAGAAGAGGCCTTTAGTCAGTTAACCTATGTTCTGTCAACTATCATGGTAATCCCTCAATCGTTTAAATACACTTTAAGCAAAGATGCTCCAAATGTTTGACCTTCAGCATCTGTGGTGATGCGCATCCTTGAGTAGCAACTTGTGTCTTGCGACACAACGTAACGTCTGGTTTTTGTTATAAAATAAGTGTAAAGTCACTTTAAGGAAACTGTGACGAGTATTTATCACTATTTTTCTGAGATTAATATACCAAAACAATTACTCTGCATATTGACAATGATGATAATCATTATTTGCAACTCTAACACAATGTTTGTGTCACAGATGGCTCACATGCTATTTCTATTCAAAATTTCTATTTGATATTTGTGTTGTTTTTTTTTGCTTGATCACTGCAAACACAGGAGAGCAGGGGTAAGATGGCAGCACAAAATGGCAGCCATAGATAAATAAATAATTCAGGATTGATACCTGATATGTTTTGTAAGCAGCAGCTGTGTAGACCGGTATTAATTCTGTGTTGGGCTACATCAGCGTACAGCATGAAGACATTACTGTGTATTAATTATCACTTAATTGAACAATTGTTTTAAACACTTTTAAATCAGCAGTGATAGACTTTGAATCTACTAAGTGACTTGCTGAAAGCACATGGTCCTCTGTAAGTCTGTTCAGTAAAGGAATGAATACCAATGACTGAAAATGAAACACCGACGCTTGTGTAATCTGACTACATGCAGTAATTTTCCTTTATCCGGTGGACACTCCTCCTGATTTGCTGCAAGCAACTGGTAGCTTACTCATTCATTGGAGCAGGATGTGTAGCCTGTGGCAGGGTTTGATATACCATCACATCCTCTAAGGCTTTAAACGAATAAAAATAAAAACACACTTGCAAATGAAAAAGCCTGTTGTAGGTAGTAGCTGCAACTTGACGCCCCTTTCCCACACACACTCTGCAGCTCTAAATGGACTGACATCTCGCCAGCTGACGGGGGTTAAAAATAGACGGTGGGCTACAAAATACCCTGCACTGCGAGCTACAAAACCATCAGCTGAGGATTAAACTAGCGTCTCAAAATCAGAAATAAGCCCAGAAAGCACCACTTGACACAAGGACGACACTTCGAGGTGACTGTCGAGGATGGAAAACATCATCCACACATTAGTAACAGCAGAGAAGTGGTTTATATTCACATGAGCAGCCTTAGAAATGTACAGTAAATCTTATCAGGAGGCGACATGTGGTAGTTTTCAGATGAAAAGCAGAAACACAGAGGTGAAGTTACCTTTCCGGCCCAACTGTGCGCGAGGACGGTGCAGTCTCTCTCGTGCGTGCAGGCAGAGAAGGCGCTCGTGACGCTCCGGTCTCGTTAAAGGGGCGAAATCAGGAAGGAGCGGAGCGACGTGATTGGCTGGGGCTGGCTCACGAGGCAGGCAGCGAGGAGGGATGCACGTTCACCGACAGCCCAGGTTAAAGACGAAAAGGATGCGGGTTTTATTATGTCAGCAAAAGCGCGTCTAATGAAGATGTGGATCTGCACAGAGCTGTTTTAATTTTAATTCAGCTTGGAGTGGCTGATGGGAAATGGAGTTCGCTGTTGAGATGCGGCTGAAAGGGGCAGAGTGCGGAAACATGACGCAGAGATGAGTACGTGCGGAGGAGCAGGCAGGAGTTTCCAGCGCAGTGCTTCATCACTGGTCACATGGCACCTGTGGTCGCGTTTTGGCCGCGACTCTTCATGAATTTTACAAAAGGCGGTGTCAGTGAAAAGGTGTGCAAACCCACAGTGGCCGCATGTCAGGAGTGGAGGATGAAAAATGGATAGAGCCGTTTATTGTCAGAAGCATCTGAATAAAACATTTGTCCACAAGGAGACGTGTTAACGCAAGTTATTACACAGAAGGTGCAGCATCATCCTGTTTGTCTGGATGTAGAAATCCTCTGACCTTCAAATCAGCACTGCTTAAAGAAAGGCCTCTGTGGTACTAGTGAAACTATATTATATACCCTCTTGGTGTTGGAGACTCATGTGAAATGTGTATGTGTTTAATTGTTAATCATTATGGGTTTAGCCTTTCATAAGACTGTGGGTATAAGGTCAGTCACCATTAAACCTTACTGGGTTGTAATACTTTTTCTGTCAGAGCAGCACCATGAGGAAACACTTAGATTTACTCCATGAGTAGTGATTGGACCAGTTACTCATCCTGAGAGTGAATCACATCATGAGTGAACAGTGGGTTTCCCCTAAACTGTCTGACGTCTTATTACTACAGGCCTGGGGCGTCTGCAGCTGCGCAGTGCAGCGAGTGCAGCATCCATGGCGCATCAGAGCTGCTGCAGGATCAGTGATGGAAGCCTACTGCAGTGACCTTGAGAGTGTGACAGTGTTACATCCAACTGCGCCATCTGCAGACCGGACGCTCTCACAGCAACCAGCACCTCCTGCAGACAGAGCTCATCCTCACCACTAGGGTGATTGAATTATTAGTTAAAGATGCCACACATATAATCCCGAAGTCTTCGACAGTAAAGTGCAGCATTTAAAATCATACATATGTATGTTTATGTTAAAGTCTTAAATACAAAACTTATTAACTTCAAATTTGAAATATCAGACCTACATTTTACATTTTGGTCTGTTACTGTTATATTAATCTAAAACTGAACTGTTATTAGAAATCTAATAATATTAAGCAGAAATTTAAAGTTATAGCTGGTTGAGGTGAGGCTAATTTCATATATTGTTGTTCAGTCAATAGCAGAGCCACAGTGTGTTATTTGCAGTTTAAACTGAAAAGAGCTCATTAGCAGTAAAATATGATAACAAGTCTATTTAGATCACTTATTAACTACACAATGATTGTTAAAGACATTTGTATGTGGCTAATAATGTTTGTGGCTACACAGTTCAGCCGGGATTGTTAGATCAGCTACAGGCCAGTACATACATGACATGAGGGGGGTCATGAATGTGAACACATCTCAAACTAATCAAATCAAATATTGTCAAAATGTTTGAATAAAACTCCTAAAGAACAACCTCGTAGTGGATTTAGAGGAAAAACTGAGGATCATTTAAATTCTGCACCATGAGCATGTTAATAAGCAGATGTAAACTTTGACCAGCTGGTGGTGTTAGATGAAAAGGTAAAGGATTCTCAAAACCATTAGTTTGTAATGTAGGGACCTTGGGCATCTACAGTTTATCAAAACTTACAGCAATTCACTAAGTTTTATTGGAGATATTTCAGTTTAAATTACAAATTCCACCTTAACTCCACAGCTTCACATGGTCATCACTGTTGAGATATTTCAGTCTGAACCCGCTGACAAACAGACGTTACCACAAAGGCTAAATACTGCATGTGGACACAGTCCTTTAATAAGGACAAGACTTAGCTGTCAAACCCTCACCCACGTCCACAGAGGACACAGATCACTGTGTGTGACATGGACATACCACACAAAGTGAGAGGGAAACTCTCCAGAGAGTCGTTAAGACTGCAGAGAGCAGCTCTGGCTCTCCTCTCTCCTCCATAGCTACAGTTCTCTGTTCACCCATAGCGGCGGGAACAAAATGTGGCTCATCCTCAGAGACAGTCATCACACATGCTCTCTGTCCAGATGGAGGAACTGAGGCTACAACCTTAGACAGCTCATGCCCGAGCAGCAGTAGATTAACCAACAACATTTCCCAGCAGCCTTTGACCTGGTTACTAAGGAGACTCAGGCTGGAGTGAAATAGACCCACATCCACCTTACACTGAGTCTGGACTGCCTTTCTCCACCTCTCTCTGTCGTAATCACGTTCTACCTGTTTCACACTTTCATCATGTATTACCTCATTACTTAATTGCAGTATCACTCTCTTTACATGTCATGCTCTGTAAATAACAATAGACAACATCCATCCATCCAATATCTGAACCGCTTTGTCCCTGTAGGGGTTGAGGGTGTGCTGGAGCCTACCCCAGCTGTCATCTGGTTGAGAGACACCTTCAGGTCTCTGATGGTCTCCAGTCCATCAGAGGGTCACATATAGACAATGACAACCATTCACACATGCCAACCACCAGGCAATCCTGCAGTCTCCAACCTACAGGTAATTTAGAGGGAATATAATCAAATGCGGGACCTTCTTGGTGTGAGGGGACAGTGCTAACCACTACATAGACAACATTAGTAAATATATTTTATTTTCAGTTGGCACAGTAGTGTAGTGGTTAGCACGGTCTCCTCACAGCAAGAAGGATCAGGGTTTAAATGGGTTTGATGAAAGGATGTTTTATTTTCTTTTAACAGTTCTTTAAAACTGCTTTTTTAAGGATCTGGTTGGAGACTTTCTTCTCACCTTCAGATACAGTTGGTGCTTCTTTGTGTGTGTTTTCTGTGCAACGTGTGTTCTTCTAAAAACTAAGGGAACCTGCAAGAATTCATATGAGAATCTATATCTGCAAACACATGTATCAAACTACAAATTAAGTTATAATTAATAGCAGTAATGCAACAACAGTAATAGCAAAAAGGATTTTTTCACACACTGGTAGCCCAAAGTTGTTTATATAGATGTTTCATAACTGATCATATAAAGGGTTAAAATTAGCTTAAACACATTTGACATGTGGTTTGTAAAATGACACTAAAAACACACAACAAAGCAAACTGCTCCTTAGAACAACACAACTTGTTGCCACTCAATATACTATTTCAGTCAGTTATTACACAATGAACATGAAAATACTGCATACATATTTTAGTATAAAGCTTGTGTGTGGGTGGTGTAAGCCTGTGCCATTTGCTGTTACTTTACGTAGCTATAGGACGAGGCAAAAAAAGGAAGAAGGTTATCACGGCATGAATTGCATTATTCTTTTCTCCAGGGTGATTTTACTAGAGACTTTCAGTACTGCACAGCATTGGTATTGCATTCTTCCTTCAACGAATTAATTAATTTCACCTTAAATTAGAAAAACTCATCATCAGATTTCATTATTTGTTTCTTTTTTCTTTCAAAGGATATTTATGGAAAATATCCTCATATCTGTCGTAATCACGTTCTACCTGTTTCACACTATCATCATGTATTACCTCATTACTTAATTACAGTATCACTCTCTTTACATGTCATGCTCTGTAAATAACAATAGACAACAACATCCATCCATTATCTCAACCGCTTTGTCTCTGTAGTGGTTAGCACGGTCTCCTCACAGCAAGAAGGATCAGGGTTTGAATCCACAGGTCGGCCTGGGTCTCTCCAGGTGCTACGGCTTCCTCCCACCGTCCAGAGACTTACAGTCAGGTAAATTGCTCGTACGTCTGTATGGTCGCCTGCCTCTATATGTCAGCTCTGGGAAAGACTGGCAACCTGTTCTTGGCTCCAGCTCCTGTGGCCCTCAAGAGGACAAGAAGCTAGGATGATGGGTGGATGGATTTCATTCATGCATTCATCTTCTATACCGCTTAGTCCCTGCAGGGGTCACGGGAGTGCTGGAGCCTATCCCAGCCAGCTTACGGGCGAGAGGCGGGGTACACCCTGGACAGGTCGCCAGTCTATCGCAGGGGCACATACAGACAAACAACCATTCACACTCTCACTCTCACTCACACCTACGGGCAATTTAGAGTCCCCATTTAACCTAACTGCATATCTTTGGACTGTGGGAGGAAGCCAGAGTGCCCGGAGAGAACGGGGATTACATGCAAACTCCATGGATGGATTTTTTATTTTCTTTTAACAGTTCTTTAAAACTGCTTCTTTTTTTTTTAAAAAAAAATCTGGTTGGAGACTTTCTTCTCACCTTCTTGTATGTTTTGTGTTTTCTGTGCAACGTGTGTTCTTCTAAAAACTGATGGAGGGAACCTGCAAGAATTCATATGAGAATCTATATCTGCAAGCACGTGTATCAAACTACTAATTAAGTTATAATTAATAGCAGTAATGCAACAACACTAATAGCAAAAAGGATTTTTTCACACACTGGTAGCCCAAAGTTGTTTATATAGATGTTTCATAACTGATCATATAAAGGGTTAAAATTAGCT
>OMLM01010499.1:0-20222 GCA_900302695.1 Helostoma temminkii
TGTTGTGAAAGAAGAGAGTGGAGCCCTGTTGGGGAAAAGAGAGACTGGTTGATGGTAGGTGAAGTTGAGCACATGTAGATGGATGTGTTTGCATACATATTAGGACACACGCACACGCACACACACACACACACACACACACACACACACACACACACACACACACACACACACACAGGTAAGAAAATAACTGCAATGAGACAGAATCTATTAAATTTACCACCAGGTGGTTGCACTACACTGGAGTATTTCCACTTTACTTTTACTCCACTACGATCAGGTGGTGAATATTGTACTTTTTTCTTACTACTGTTAATTGTCCAATTTAGTGTATCACTTGTATCACTTTTGTTTACTATACAACACAATTAGCACATTGTACCAAACTGCGGCTATATCAGATCACATCAGTCACTATGGACCATGACACTGACTCCACAGATCTCATTCTAGTCCCTGATAATTTACTTCTATCATCATGTTGTGTTGTGAAGCAATGTGAACCCCACAGAACCTGATTTTATAGATTAATAATTATTATTAAGTCCCTGGGTCTTCGATTATCTTTCCAAATTTGACTTACAAACGTTGAACATGCATAATACATCGATGCATTCTGTTTGATTCAATAGTGCAGTCCTTGGTTATAGTCAATATTAGTTTTAGACCACGCAGATAGATGAAATGCTGCAATATAGTTTGGAACAGATAAAACCAAGGCCACACAAATCTAATAGTAACTGATACCTCATTCATGGTGTACTACAAAATAAACTTGCTGCACATACAGTATTGTCACTGCATACATTATTATGCATACTCACAGTAAACTAATTTTCATCAAATAACACCCTTCTCATGTGGAGCATCTACCATATGCTTTGGCTTCCACAAAGTGTTTCCCGCAGGCCTGATGCCACAGTCACAGCCACACTGTCTTCATATGCAGATTAATTCTGCTGGCATGAATGTTACAAACACCAACATGCCAACGTTGTGATGGGGAAAAAGAAACTTCAAACAACAACTTCTAAACTCTAGCAGTACTTGGGAATACTTTCCAATTCTCCCGCTCTCTCATTCCTACATCCTTCAAGTGAGCTGGTGTTGACTTTGCCTGCCTTGATTTGTCCAACGGATAGAGGCCACCTGCTGCTCTGTGCACTTGGTATACATGTGTGCATTTGTTTGTGTGCATGTGCGCTCATCTCTCCTCTAAATGAGGAGACAAAGGAGGTGAGGAGTCTCTAATGAGTAGTCTGACAGGGCGCAGCCATGTGTCACTGTTTCACCCAGCGAACACCTGCTGCTCTGGTTGAGGCAAAACCCACCGAATACTGAAAGGCAACACACACTAACAGGAGAAGAGGTGTAGTGAAAATGAGACAGAAAAGGTGTTTATCAACCCAAGAAGACACGCCTGGAGGGCATTTTTCACTGGTTATTATCAAGAGAATTATTCCCTTAGAATCAGAGAGCATCTACATGCTACACTGGCCTATAATTGACTGAATGCTTAAAACAGCCTGTGACGACAGCAAATGAGGAATTACTGTCCTCTCTCATAAGCAAAGGTGAGGCAGCGTTAACATTCTCGTAATGAAGATGCTGAAGTTTATTGTTTTGTATACAAAGTGTGACTTTGGCACAGTGGGGTTTACTTTGAATACAGTGCCCAACCAACAGTCGGTGTTAGTTTCCAATTCTATTGTTTTTTATATTGATTTTCAGAGGGGCACAAAACCTTAGGATTTCATCTGGCTGTTACATCTGAAGTATTTAAAAAGCATAGTGTGAAATCAATGTATTACTGCAAATGTGCTATTTTCTTTTATGCCATTCATTGTTATAGGCACCACAATCGTCCCCAAAATGAGTTCATCAATCAAACTATTTGGGAGGAGCCACAGGATTCAGCAGAACAAACCTTCTATAGCCTAACTGACAACAATGGCTAAATTACAACAGTGGTATTGTGCCCCTTTAACATTTAACTGAGCCCTCTCTCCTATAAATTACAGTCCATGACAAATGGACTGTATGGAATGTAATGTTGTAATAAATATACAGAAATACCCACCATGCCTTCCAGTGGTTTAACTTTGTAAACAAATATTTTTTATAAATTAATAATTTCTCTCCTTATAAAAAACATAAATATGTACTGAGTACTGTTTTTAGCAGGGTAATTATGTTACATGGTTTTCTGCTATTAAAGCACCGCAGCAGATGTCACATCTATGCTACAGCACAGCGATATGAGAAAACCATGTGGTAATCTGTAATCATTTTAACAATGTTCAAAAGAGCATTAAAAAGTGGGATAAAGTAAACTAACAGTACATTTGTAAGTTTACTTTTTGTATTTAGATGTATACTTTGATAAACTAGAAGGTGTACTAGTAGTACATCACCAGTAAATATAAAAGTTTATTTGTAGTATACTTTCATAACCTAAAAAGTGGGCTAATTGAGTCCCAAGAGCACTGTATTTTTATAAGTATACTATAAACACATTGCCATAGCATACTTAGAAGTACACATAGTAAATATACTTGAACATTACTTAAGTAATGCGACTGCAACCACAACATGACTAGTGAAGCAATCATCTAATAATCATGTAGCAATGCAACTTATTTCTTGAATGAATGACATGCTACATTTATTGATGGAAAGCAGATTACAGAGAGAGGTGATTACAATTGATCGAGGGCATAAAAAAGCACAGGGCTGACAAACCACAGACCTGAACTCCAAAGTTCTGTGAGGTTGGTACTTGGTTAGTGTTAGAGGAAGATCATGGTTTTGTGTGTGAAGTGACTGTTACAGCCAGCCCACAGTCTTTCTGACCTTAACCCAGCTCACAGCAACCCCAGTGAGGCCTGAACTCATTCATAAAAAGGCCAATAATGAAACCACAAAAGTGGATTTTGTACTGCTAGATCAGCTATTCTGGCAGAAAAGAAAACAGGATGTTGTAGATTAGAGATTTTGACAGAAATAACTTGATCTACAACCTGTGTTCATTCAATTCATATGCTATGTATCATTGTATTTGTGACTTGTAATATGTTAATTGTGAACATATGGTCATTATGTTAAAAAAGTCAAAGAACCAACTTTGTTTTAAGATATGTTGATGACTTGTTAAGATATATGTGCAAATGAAAGCGTGTAGAGGAGTTTATGTGTGTGAAAATCCAAGACAAATCAAGGCAGTGAAATCTGCGTCTGAGTTCTCCCAAACAGCAACTGTTTGCCTTTATTGAAAACTGTGAGTTAAAAATAAATTAGTGTTTCCTTGGGAGCTGCTGGCAAACAAAAATCTGGCTGCATATGGATTCTTCTGACCTTCAGTCTGCCGGGGTCTAATCAGGCAAAAGCGTGAAGGCAGACTTCACGCTTTTGCTAGAATAACTCTGTTGCACTCATGTTTTTCACACTCCTCCAACACCCCTCCCCCAAAAAAGAGGCTAAATATTTATTACTTTTGTCCAATTAGCTCTAGTGCCATTGATCTGGCCAATCAATCCTACCTGCAGTGCTAGAGGTAGAGAGAGTGAAACGAGGTGAATCAAAACATTGCAGGACGCCCCCTGATTATTATTTCCATTCACATGGGTTGGCTGGTAATTAGGTTTAAAGAAGAATAGACAACAAAATACAATTTTTCTTTGTCCATAGATCTGGCGAAAAATAATCAGAATAGTCTCATGAATCATGGTTGTAATGAAAAACTTATTGATTTGGATTTTTTTCCACACTGTTTCCCTTTTACTCCACTGTTCTTCTAAAAGATTGGGATGAAAGAAGAGTATATCTAGGATTGAGTTTATCATCTGGGATGCTTTTTCTGCAAGGGACCATTGATTAGGAATAGTGGATTCTAGGCCACCACCATCTATGGTTGGGATAAACAGGTCATATCGGAGACAGCAGACACCAAGATTTTTCATTAAAGCCTCCGGTCAATGTTGCAGTGTCAAACACCAGCCGCAAAGCCTCATGGGAGCTGACCAACTGGTGAGACAGACTGATAATACAATGAAACTTCCACAAGGGAAAAAAAAAGATGGTGGCGATGAAGTCAGTTCTTGAAAGGCAATAAGCCTCGGGGTGCACCAGCACTGTACACTCACGTAAATTTATACACACTTCTTATTTTAAACTCTCAGACAGGGTCTCAAACAATAACTCAATAACACACTGATGGTTCCTCCAACCTTTGTGTATTATTGCATCAGTGGAGACAGATTCTTTGAAGCAGTTAAAGAGAGAGACAGAGCTATTGATTTCTTTTAAACGAGGAGACTGAAACCTTTCTTTGCTACTTTTTTTTGACACAACACATATTTGAGAGACACAAAGAGATGTGTAGCCTGGGAGAAAAAAAATAAAACCCAGTCAGAAAGAGGCTGAGATGAGAAATTTGCAAAAACTTTCCAGACAGCTGTTGATCTTTGAAGTTGTAGAGCTACATACACACATCAGGAAAATAACTTGATGACACACACACACACTCTGCTGACATTTTAGGGACTTTATATCACTTCCCCTTAAATACAAAATCACCCTTAAAGGTGAAAACTCGTAGTCTAACATCCTTGTCAACACGGCCGCCCTTGCTCTGATAGCTATTTCTCTGTGGAGCTATATAAGAAAATGTAGAAATTACATTCCAAAGATTGGCTGCATCTAGAGTGGAAATAGCAAGTCATCCTTCTCTGATGTGGTTGGACATTCCTCTTCTATCTATGCTTTTTGCTAGATTTTTTCAAAGGATCAGAGAGACCATCCTGTTACAAAACATGGGATGTCTTTCAGTTACCAACACTTCCAAGAATCTAGTTAGGGTCAACATACGACATACTGTTCTGGACTAAGGTTACGGATTTGTGGGAGATATGGTTTAAACAACCCTGTCTCCTAAAAATTACTTACAACTTAACCAATGAGACGTCACCACAGTGGATCACGGTCCACACATTTATTTGGCACAGCCCTAAGCCTTTGCTGACGCAACCCTGAACAGTGGGGGTTGTCCAGGGACACTTCAACGTATAGCAAGGAGGAATCGGGTCGTGAGCCACCAACCTTAGGACCTAAGGACAACCTGTTCTACCAACTCAGCCCCTAGTAATTCTGCTTGGCTATAAACATAAATCCAAAATTTAAATAATAAAGTGTCACAAGTTGCTACGAAAAAGCCACAAATGATTCCTCAATGTATTTCCACTGGGGAACACACCAAAGAGCATTCATTAGAATCCATGACTACGCCATACAGTAAGTAACACTATTGTGTGTTCAATTTGATCGCTGTGGTTTTTAGCCATGTGCATAGATAATTGTATTTCAAACTTTGTTTACTTTCTTTACATTTACAATTGATTTTATTTACACAAATCCTTGGAGTTCTTAACAAAGCAGCTGCTTCCAGACTATAACATGTCCGATCTCAATCAACAGCCCATTATTAGAGAGGTCAAGAAGACGGAGTGATACATTTCTTTGAAGCTGATTAGAGCCTATTTGTTTCTATGATGATAGTCATAACAGCAAAAATAATAGCCGAGCCCTCTATTTCTGTTTGAAATTACAGACTATTGACAAAATGGAACTGATTTCAATGACAGATTGTTACCCACTTAAAACTACTTCTTAAAATTTATTTTAATTTTCATTTTTTTCAGTTTGTATAAAGTGTGGGGGAATGTAGCTGAAAAGAAATGGCAAAGAAATAGGTTTTGGATGACTTGGCTTGCATAATTTAAAATGTTAAAGTAACTTAATTAAAGATAAGAGGACATTTGAGTGTTTTGCTTAAATTGTGGTGTTAGTTGTCAGCTAAGTCAACAGCACACACGTCTCAAATGAATGAATCATCCCCCAGACTGCTCGTAAATCGCTTCTGTCAACTTGAGATGCCTGATGATTATTCTCCTCCCTAATTGTGCCGGTGGGGACCTGATATACCGCTGTACCTTCTACAATTTGGGAGGATTCAAATGTTTCTCCTATTTTGCTTTTGACACCGACGATGTGCTTGCAAGGTTTGTTTGAAAATTTTCAAAATGCTTGTTATGTCCCTGGAGGGGATGCTACTATCAGACAGTGATTTTTGTACAAATACCATTTCTCAACAAGCATGTCTTAGACGCTACCCTTGTCTTTTTCGAGATACCTTTGAATAAAGAGCTCCAGTGGGAATAGTAGAAAGAAAGTGGAGCATTAGGCAGTAAGGAGAACATAGCAAATGATAGTAGGGGGTCGTACAGTTAGATTCTTCTACATTCTGATAGGAAGAGGCATATCTTTAGAAAGGTTGCTACGCAGGACAGCATGTCTGCCCTGTATATATATCATCTGGAAAGCTTATTGATTAGCTCAGAATACCCTCCTATGTCTGATATCCTGCTCAATAGTCTGGTGAAGCTGAGACAGTAACACCCAGTAGAGGTACTTAGATGGAAAACAGCAATTTTTATTTTCATCAAAGACACATGCCCAAACATACTTAGGGAATGGCTTTCGATTTAGACATTAGGCTTTTTCACTATGCAGGAACTAGCAAGGAATCAGTCACATGCATGCAAAATAAGCAAACCCCTAAGAGATGCATTTCCAAACTACTTTCAGTGTAGATGATGGCTATATATTTTGGTTTCAACTGCACAATTTAAAAAGTAAAAATGGTTTAAGAAGTAAATTTTGCTTAGAATAAGTCATCAAATGTAAAACTGTACTACTGTGTAACTGTGATGCTATTTGATACTGGCGATAGATAGATAGATAGATAGATAGATAGATAGATAGATAGATAGATAGATAGATAGATAGATAGATAGATAGATAGATAGATAGATAGATAGATAGATAGATAGATAGATAGATAGATACTTGTCAAATTATTAAATTACATGATAATCCATCTATTTTTGAGGCTGTGTCTCCATAAAGGGAGTATTTTTTCACGCTCATCCATTGGGGATTCTGACATCTTACTGCATGCTCACACACCAACTCAAAAACATATGCAGGAACACACAAACACACTATAAACAGCAGCAACAGCAGCAGCATCATTTTGATCGAAACATGAACTCTTCTAATAACATGCCAATCAAAAAGCAGCAGCAGAACCAAAGTGTGAATATTTCAGATTGAGGCTCTGCCCTGGGACTCTATTGTTTAATTATTCATCATGCTTGGAAGGTATGCATCACCACACTGACCGCTCATCCAACCCACTGCCACCCCTGTGAATGCTAAGCCTGCACAAATATGGTGAAAGCAGATGAAACACCTTTGGCAGGACTTTGGTTGGTGTTTATGCTGAAAGATAATCAGCAAACAGAAGGTTGAATGTGTGTGAGAACGAAAAAAGACCTGGGGCTGCTGCTTGGAGAAACAGACAAAGAGAATGAAGAGGTCTGAATAGACATACATGAGAACTGTCAAACCCTGACATGGTGCTGCATCAACAAATAACAACAGAGTTGCTCAGACTAACATCCTCATTCCCTATACAGAGTTATGAAGCTATGATGTTCTGAAAAGGTCAGACTGTTTTGTTGCTGCTAGATCTATGGGAATACAGGTGTGTGCTGTTGCGTGTGCTGAGGGGCTATAAATGTGCAAGCGAGCGTGTGCACTTCTGGATACTGTTTAATAACCATAGGCCCCATTAATGTTAACATCATCCTAATTATGCCGCAATGGCCTTCACAGTACATAAACAAACATGAGGAGAAGCTGGTCTTACTGTAGCTACGCTATCCCCAAAGTGGTAACCTTATGGTGGTTTGAATTGTAAAATTACACAAGCAGAACACTTTTTTTTTTTTTTTACATAATAACTGCAATGCGATTTATAGGACAGAAAAGAGTGGAAAACAAGAGTAAACTCAAACCACAAAAACACATCAGACACTAATTTGTACCAAGCAATGCTATAAGAGAAAATTTATTTGTTATGGCTTTATGGGTGAAGAAGTTCTGAAACTACGACCGAAACTGGAATATGCAAATCCTCAAGCCACCTCGCAGCCTGTTGGAGACATCCCACCTCTCCTGGGGCAAAGTCTCCAACATATTAATACTATGGGATGCTCCCAATTTTAAAACAATATTTCTTGTTGTTACACTAAGAAGGTTAAGGAGTAAGTTCTGGTATGTATCAGCTGTTCCAGTGTGCTGCGTTCAGGAAAAGTAGATTCAAAGTTTCAAAAAGCTCATAACATAACAACCATAAAATAAAATAAAATTCATAAAAATAATTTAAATAATTTCCACATAGTCAAAGGAAAAAGAAACCAAAATCAAACTACCACTTGATTCTATGTTAGTAACCACCAGGTATTAATACAAAACTAGCACTCTGATAAATGGAAAACTTACCAAACCACTGTTAAACCACCTGAGCCTCCCCACTCTACTTGAGCTGGATGAAATTAGTCTCCCCTGACTTCACCTCTCCAGCTTGTTACAGGCATGTAATGGCCTCTTGGAAATATCACTTGTCAGAAATGGAGTGAGTGAGCTAAGACCTTTCACAATCAGTTTGCCCAAGCCAGTGCCAACTTCCACTTTAGCAACTTAGAGCGCAACATGAAACTGACACCTGCAGAACACTTGACCGGAGGTTGGAGCAACATTCTAAATGCTTCTTTAATGAAATGAGCTGTAAGATTCACATGACTCTTCACCGTGGTGCTTCAGTGTGTGGGAGCAGTTGAAAGAACAATGTGTACAGCTAAAGGAAAAATGACCATCTTGGTTGTGGATAAAAGAAAGTAAGAATGGCTGTTTGATGCATGGAAGATAAGACAGGACAGATAGGTTGAAGGTAGCAGAAAGAAGCTGGGAGACAGCAAGAGGCGCAAGGGGGATCAATGAGAAGCCTCTTCCAGATCCACTCCGTTTCATTCCCCAGGACTGTGCTTCTCAGACTCCAGGGTATCCCACATCAAAGGCGAAGGCGGATGTAGCGTGGAGATGAAAGAACGACATAGTCTGTAGTGGATGTGTGAGGTGCATGTATTAAATATCATGTGCGTGTGAACATGTTTTCACACGCACTTATGATGAGCAGGCACAGGTCAGTCCATACAGGATTTCAGTATCTTGTGAAGCTTTGGTTGTTGTTGACACATGAAAGCTGCTGGGTGGGATTTGGTGTTGCATGGAGTGTATATCAACCTCTGCCCACACACAGAAGCTCCATTATCTATTCACTCATCAATGATGAGCTTGCATCCAAAAAAAAAAGAAGAACAAGATAACAAAAATAAGCCAGAGTCTTTGAAGACTCAAAGTGGTCCAGCTCCTTTCTGATCTCACAAGAGTTAAAGACTGCAACACGCTGCTTTGGTGCTTACTGAACTGAATAGCCAAATGCTAAATGCTAAGAACGGGTTACACGCAGCACATAGAGGCGATTTTTAAAAAAATATCACGAGCCAGCTCTCTGAGGACCCAGGGTAGTCAACTGAAATGTCATCGGAGCCTGTATTCTGTGATGTCCAGTCAGAGTTGAACTCCCCACATAAAGCAGAGACAGTCAATTGTATTCTTTTCATTTTTACTCCCTCGTCTTACTGGCCCCAGAGGGACTCCTGGACAGGGGTGAATGTCTCGGCACGCCTGTCACAGAGCTGATATTTCACACGCAGGGGAGGGGAGCAGGCAAGACTGCCGAACGAGGCGAGGAATAGGATGCTAAATAAATGACTGTCCGTGCTTTAGCAGAGAGCCCTTCAATGGGAAACAAATCAAGGCGAACCGATAATGTGACGAGACAAAACCCAAACATGCGAGAGAAAGGGGAACAGCAAAGGAGATTTACTGTGCCTGTGTCTGGAACCATAGCATTTAGCCAGAGGCGTGTCACATACTCCTCTCTCTCTCTCCCTTTCTCTAACTACCTGCTCCCCTTTCTCTCATTCTCCTTTTTTATCTTTAACTTGCCTTTGTCCCTCCATCCCCTCTCTCGTTTTTCACATTGGCAGTCAAACATAGCAGGCTGTGGCTGTTACATAACAATCCATTTGTTGGCTTCTGCTAAGAGACTGCTTGGCGGCAGACACACAATCAACAAATAAGGGCCTTAACGGGGGAAAAGAAGAATTCACAGATGCTCGTGGACACAAACAAACAAACAAACAAACAAACAAACACAGACTGGAAGAGGATAGAAAACAAACACAGGGGTTGCTGGTGGAGGCCTCATGTGCTCCTTCGCTGGTGCGTCATATAAACTGAGGTGCCAAATGGACTCTGAAGCAATCTGTTGGGTTTAATAATATTCTGCTGAAGTCAGTGACACTTATCCCTTTTGCAGTTTAATTTGCAGTGTATATAAACACACTTGTAGCTTTGTACACATATTTCCTTAACAGGAACATAAGTTTGATGCTACACTTGCCCCATTAACTGGATTTGCACAAGCTCGAAGCCTGAAACTCTGATGACTCTGCAGCTGAGCTGCAAAGACACATACGTTTTTGTAGGGAACTTATAGCAAACAGATTATGTTTTCTCTTATCTTAATAATATGCTGATCCTGAATGTTCTATGTTTAAGATGCATGATGAAATTTGAATAATACATGTCAGTTTTACATCCTTGCAGTATTTTCAAAATGTCAATTGCCATTATAACTGTTTACTTGTCAGTTAACAGATTAAACAACATGTAATGTGATGTTTCAGTGTGGAATCACCTGGGAGGCTGCAGCCTGTGTTGTCAGGTTGCTGCCGACAGGATTTTCATATTAAAATATGCTCAACAATAACAAATTAGCTTGACAAGAACTAGTTTAATTTAAGTTTGGACCTGCAGAAAAAAAAGTTGTTTACTAAAATTATATGTCTGAGTAATGCATCATACAACCTAACCATTGGTTGTGATTTTTTATACTAAAAACAGAAAAAAGGTTTCGGAGTAATAATAGCAAGAATTTAAAACTACTTTCACCCCTGGCTGTACACAATTATGTTATTACCCACATAAACTGGTCAGAACTACTGGGTAATCTACTGGGTAATGTATTACATGTGGTAATTATCTGTGACAATACTAGTTCCCATATATTACTGGGTAAATGATTAGTAATAAGATGACTCTAAAAAGAAGGGTTACCTGCCAAAGTCTTTGATCATTACTTTGGCAGCATTAACCCAAATGTATCTCTACAGATGTGTTGATGCATGTTTCTCTCTCATGGATTCTGTGACTTTTCCCAGCATGCTCAGGGCAGGATAACCTTCAAACCACAACGTTCACATGTAATTTCCTCTGCTCGCAGCCCGGAGGGGTGCTTGAACCTAAGCAGCGTCGATGAATACAAGGACACTGCATTTTCATGAGGGGAAGGAACAGTGTGGAAAAACACAGACAAGTGTTTAGCTCTGGGCTATTTCAGAGTCTGTTGAGAATGTTTGGACAATGAGTTGGGGCACTGGTGAGATGGGCTGTTACAAAGCCCTCTACAATTCTTAAATGTCACGATGGTGCCATTCTGTAAAGCAGGCAGAATTACTTCAAGGGTCAAAAAGACCAAACTGCCTCTCGTGTGCAAAGACATTTCTTCAAATTCCATGCTCACTCAAGTGCCTTTAAGTACAAAAGACTGCTCGTGTTCTCTTTCCAAGTGGAAAAATAATGGTTAGAGAAGTGAACCACAATATGGCTGAAAAAGGTGCTTGGAGGCAAATAAAGCACAAATTTTGTTTCATCTTATATTAACAACAGTGAGAAGATAACAGCACAGTTATCAAACACAAACAGAGTTGTGACTTAACTCAATTTCAGCATCCACACACTCCAGTGACATCCCTGCCACTGTGATTACTCCAGAAGAACCCAAACTCATTTCCCAACTTTGTACTTTGTGTGAATGCTGTGTCTAATAAGGCAAATTAGACAAATGAGGATAGTTCTGCCTAGATTTGAGTCTCGGACAACAGTTGGACAGTCAGGGGAGGTGGGTGACTCTCAGTTTTTTCTGATAAACACACAAACATTTTCTCCATAATTAGTAGAGCTGTCCAGCCAAAGCACAGTGATCACAGCAACTAGCCAGTGCCTTCACGATGTATCACATTAGACTTCACTTTATATTTGTTAAGTCATGTAGGGAGCCTTCTGTATCCAGCAATCTTGGAAAGTGTTATCTGACTGTCTCTACAGACCACGGTGATACAATGTGTTGGCTGTCCGAGCAAAGCAGGAAACACATGACTTGACATTAAATTGTCTGGTAAAATGGAGAGATAAAACATAAACGTAAAAACAAAAAAGAATCTAGAATTCAGCTCTAATTTAGAGCTAGTACATGCCTTCAGGCTCAGCAGAACAACACCCCTACATCTGCACCTTGTGTTAGCTTTAACAGGGTTTATGACATGTGAGCATGAGCTCTTGGCAGGACCAAATTGGCAGCTAAAGGGGAAAAAAAAACAGGAACATCGTTCTTAAACTGGAGCTGCTTTTGGACACAGAAAACTCCCGCGGGGCTTCCTCTTCTCTCCTTTCCTTCCTCATTTCCTTTCCATCCTCATCACTTTCAGTCAGCAGATTAGAAAAGGCTACATGGATGTCAAGAAGTATTAGATTATTGTATGACGCTATGAGGATACAGGGATAGACCTCCTGATCGTGTGCTCTCTCTCTCTCTCTCTCTCTCTCTTTTCTTTCCACTCCTGGATCAGCTAAGTCTAAGTCCCCTAGCTTCCATATAGTGAGACTGCACAGATGCTCAGCAAGATTTACTCAGGGACTGGACAAAACTATATGTAATGTTCCGAAAATGCTAAAATATGATCGAGAATCACAAATGCAGCTATAGAGGTGAGTCATGGCGCCACTTGGGTGCTTTCACAAAGCTGACCCGGAGACCTCCAGAGCTCCGGAGACAAAGTTGTGATTCTCATTTCAACCTTATTGTAGGTTGTATTTTGTCTGATATGTTTTTCCTAAAGTCCATCAGGAGAAATAGGTGAGACAAGATTCACAACTGTGTCTCCAAGAAGTGCAAGAGCAAAAGCATTAATATTTCCCTCTGGGTGTGAGTCTGGGGAAGAATTCGGCGAGTGCTCGTGGAGAGCCTTTTATTTGCTCTGACTGAGCTCAGCACGAGACGCATGAATCACGCTGGGATGAGAATAGATTAAGTTCACAGAGAGAGCTCACTGATTTTTATGGCTGAGAACAACAAGGGGAGCGAAAGTTGAGAAAATCTGAGAATTAGTTTAGAGATTGATGAGCTCTCTCCTGATGCTTTGAAGTAGTTTAATTTGAGATATGCATGAGACACAGTAGAAATAAGCTACAGTCTCATTTTAGTTTTACACAGACCTCATAACAGAAATAAATGACACATTGTTGAGAGCTCTTTCATAGTATCTGTTGATATATGTGTCATAATACAGGGGTTGTGATGTAATATATTGTGATGTATTGTATTACTTAGTATTGTAATACTTGTATACTAGGAGATACATTATGAATTTTTACAAATTGTATTATAATACCAATACCAATTTTTAAAATACCAATTTTTCCATGTACACTATTAATTACTAAATGGATCAGAAAACATAACATAACATGGCAATACTCTAGGAAATACTCCAGGTTCTCAACCTGGTCATCAAGAAACTCTGCATTTACAGCATCTGACTGGCTGGACACACCTGATCCAGGTAATCAGCAGCAGAAAGGGCAGTGATAGTTGGAAAATGTCACAGGACAGGGTGCTTGAGGACCAGCACTGAGTAGCACTGCTCAGGGGTATCGGTATTTTGTTACACCGCTACTTGTAACAAGATGAAATTGCTTGACCCATAAAAGTTTACTTGCTGGGTCCAAGTGGGAACAAAAGGTAGAACGGACTGTGGTTTCACAGAAAGTAATTCCACTGAAAACTGTGGATTACCCAGTGTGACCTTGTTTTAGGAAAGATACACACCTATGTTGGATTTTTTTTAGAATGTGATATTAGAACAATGTGAAAAGTAAATTCCATTCACCTCTATTTTGTTGGCATACAAGCAGAAATCTCTGAGGAGGGCATCTCAAATGTGAGCATATACCACAGGCAAATACTGCCACAGGAGGAAGACAAAATGTCTTTTTTCTTTCCCTTTGAGAGTCCATTTACACTTGGAAAGAGTCTGTAACTGTTAGCAGAGAAAGCAACATTAAATAAATAATTAGTACTAAGTTGCATATGTAAGAAAAATGGTTAAAAACTGCAAATCCTTTCAGTTTAAGAGATGATAGGATGCATTTCTCTGCCGGAACCCTAGTGAGTAATTAAACCCGTTAAAACCACTGTCTTTGCACATGCCCAGTGGAGCTTTTGCTGTAGTAAGGACTGAATATTCTGAAAGCATACATTATGTTATATTTTATGTGCTGTGTTGGTATACGCCGCTGTCACTGATACTGTAAGATGCGGGAAACACATGTGACATGAGTACAACATGAGAAAAATATGGGTTTCAATAGAAGCAAGTGTATGTGGTCTGAGTAAACTTGTCATGTAGAAACAAAACGAGATCTCATTCACAGCATAGAAGAGGGAGGAGGGAGAGAAAGAATGAGCTGGTGTCAGCCATGACATGGGCATGTTAGTAGTGGGTGCAGATGCAGCAATGAGATGACATTTTGTTCTCCATTTTCTCCCACAGCTGGTGCTACCAGCAGGCAGCGAGGACCCAAAGAAAAACGAAAAGAGACAAAGATGCACAGATACAGATGGATAAAACAGTGTGAAAAGGAAAGAGAGATGATAAGAAGGGGGGGAAGGGATGAACGACTGCTAACCCACACCCTTGCCTATTACTTCTGTCCTCTGCCCTTCAACTGCTGCTGTTACATTGGCTCATTTTTCTCCCCATCTCTCTGCAGAGGCAGACACAGGCCGCGCTCTGCCAGCAGCCTTTCCAAGCCGTGTGGAGGAGGACTTGCTGCTTCTAATGAGATACCCTTGGTGAGATTTCAAACATCGACCACGTCCCCTGCCTTCAGCAGCACCAGCACAAAGTGGTGGACAGGGAGAGAGGTTAGGATGGAGGGATTAGGAAGAGGACTAAGGATAAGACAAAGCATGAGACAGAAAAAGAAACATAAGGAGGAGGAGGTGGTGTACAGGTAGAGGGGAACCAGACCTTCTCTAACCTCAGACAAGTGAAGTCTAGTACAGCCTTATTTATTACTCTTATAATGGAAAGTTGAATGACAAAATGCAAATGAACCGCTTAGAAAAAACAAACAAACTAGCACACGGACAATGCAAGAATACAGTACAGTCCTCAGGCATGTAATCCAGAGCCAAATGCCAGTCATCTCTAGCGTTAAAGATCTAAGGCTGCACATTGAGTCAGCGCAGGTTCAGTAGTACACGATATACCTTGAGGGCAAAACCTAATTGCTATTGCAAAATTGATCAATGAAATCTTAAAACTAACCAACAGTCAGAAAGAGAAGAGGTGCCGTATCAGGGGTGATGTAATACTCTCAGTGAAACTGTAGCTCCGTCTCGGAATAGAGATGAAGATTTGTATTTTATGATGATTGTATGATGTATTTTAAGATTTCTATGTTTATGCTCGTGGCCACAATAAAATCCATCTTAACGAGGCAACATGTGTTCTGAAATCTAACAAACATGAAACACTGAGGAGGGTGAAACTACTTCATTTCAATCAACTTATTACATGAAATCACAAGTGAAGTAATCTGCCTTATTTTTTTAACTCATCTGCTGAAAATATCTGGAAAATGTGTCTTTATTGGAAAGACAAGACATTTAAACTGAAGTGCATTCCACATGTACAAAGATGCCTTAATCCTTAGAAAGGATTAGACTATTATGAATTAGGGTGTGTAATATCAGGTGGCCTAAAAAGTTAAAGAAAACGGTGCTTAATTACAGTATATGTTATGCATGAATCATACACAGACTGTGTGTGATTGAGTGGTTTGGGGGACTGACACATAAGCAAATAGAAAACAGCACATATCTCTGCCTTAGTGAGGAGCAGAGAGAAAGTGTAGACTTTAATGAGAGAGATAAGAGAAGAGCTGTAATCAGGAGCTGCAGCGTTGGTTCATTTACCCACACGGCCACACAGCGTTAGCAGCGCTGCAAACCACACATTCCAACCCCGTCTTCTTAACTAACTGCTTATCTTTGAATTTATGCCATGTGTGCTGCATCTTCTCATCAGTCTCTCCCTCTCTTACCGGTTCCCCTTCACTTCTTTTTTCAGGGAGCTTGTTAGCTTCGGACAACCGCTGTGCAGACCAGTCAGATCACTGGAAAACTGGCGTGATGGCTGGCAGGCAAATGGAAGGATTGAAAGCATCCCTTTCTATGCTCTGTCACCCATCCCTGCCGCATCTAGAGCTTTAAAAATTTATACTCCCCTGGCTATGTCACACATACAACAGTGGCTAGGCTGTGCCCATCTCTTTAACACTGGCTTGGAGACATTAAAGTAAACCACTCATCTTAACACACTCGTCTTGCACAAATCGACCACAGAGGGGGTTAGAGCACAGGGCTATTTGATGGCGCCTCATGTTTGAGGCACAGTGAAGGAACAGCTGCTCATGACTATCCAACGGGCTAAAACAAACTGGGTTTTAGTCTTGTTAGCTGTTATTGCCATGGTTAATAACAACACCCACTATCCCCTAACATGATAAACATGTTTTGCAAGGCGCAACATCAGCCTATTTGCTATCTTGCCGTCAGCTTCCTGCAATAAATCCAGCCCTTTAATGTAATTTGAGATCCTTAACCCTACCACGTGAGTGATGAACAATAAACACAACTTCTGCATTAATATACAGGTATGCATGTGGTGTGCACCAAGGAAACATCCCACATAGAATGAGTGGTTTACAGTGGGCCTCAGTTTTCAATGACCTACTTTAGATCTGGCAGGCAGGGAGAGAGATGTTTAATAAATTCATCACAGCTCACACTCTCATTTCCATGAGGTTTGATGCAACAGCCAAAAGTCCTTCTACTGTTGACAAGACTTCTGCCATGTAACATTCTATAGGAGCTATGGCTGCTGACAGGGAAAGCTAATTTAATTGGAGCAAGTTGAAAAGTCAATTTCAAGAAAGTTTCTTTTCAAATAAAGAAGCATTTTCAGCGTTTCTATACAGACGACATCTGTGACTAATGAAACACTTTGGCCTGACTTTGTTTAAAGCAGTGGTGGACCCCAACAGTTCAGGTCAGCTCAAGAGTCTTCAGTGACATTACTGCTTGTTACTTGAGTATGAAAGTGCAATCATAAATGCCAAAATGTAATCACATTAAAGTTATGTTCTGTTATGTTTAATTATAACAGGACATCCAGGACTTTATTTCCCCAAGTCTGAGTACATTTTACTCATATGTTTGGTATCAGTGCACGATTTTATAATGTTACATCAACACTTCAGGACAATCATATGCTGTTAAAATACAACTATTAATCCACCTACTACTCTGCAGGGCTTACAATAAAACACAAACACACAATTGCTAACATTAGCAGATAAACACTGCAGCTACCATTGATGTTACCATTGAGTTAAGTGGAAAGATACAACATCTTAATCAAAAAAAGTAACCTGTCAAATACCTCAACAGCCTTTTAACCTGTATTCACACCACACTGACTTGTTAACCACTACAGATAAAGCCATTATGTAGCTAATTCAATACTGGAAGCTGCCTTAAAATAAAACTGGAACGGATACTAATAACTGTGGTCTTTTATTTCTTATGTAGACACAGGGTTCCAGTTCTGATCTGTCAAAACACCACCAGACCCTGAAAATGTCATAGCAGACTTTGGTCTTTTGCACTACAATCACACAAGCATTGTACAGCACCAGCTATATGTAACTGTTAGCGAATCGTTCTGCATCACTGCTTATTCGCAGACTAGTTTTCACACTCTTCTGATCGCAGCAGGTGGCATATTAGGGTGTTAAAACTCTCTCAGGTTAATCGAAGGCGTGTCCTGTGCAGTCAGTCGCTAAACAAATATGCGACATAATAATTATGTTTTTCAAATTAGTTGATCTCCCACGTGCTCCGCGCTAAGTGCAGATGAAACCTCCAGGGTGAAGTGCGCCTCTAGTTGAATATCACTGTTTCAAAATGTGAGCCTGATTGCTCAGCGAGTGCAAAGCTGATGGAAGAAAAATGGAAACTATGGAAGAGGAGTGGGCCGCACTCTGCTTAACAGCAAACAAGAAACAAGGCGCATGTGAATCAGAGAGTGACATGCACAATGACATGGTGACAGGAAGAGAGAGCAGTAATGACAGAGAGGAAACACAAATGTCAAATGCAGTGAGTCAGGAGTTGCAATTCACAAGAACTGTGTGTGTATATGAAAATATAAATAGCTACCATCAATGATATACAAATAAATACATACTATATGTAAATAATGAGGATATGTAACATATAGAAACAGAATATTTACCACTGATCAATCAGTGTGTCAGTCAATAATGCCCTCACTCTGCCCCCCGCTTCCCTAAATCAACCTCACTCCCCACACTTGTCCACACTACTCGACTCATCGTTAGCGTTGTGCTAATCAACCACTGCCCATTAAAATCCATCCTCTCACTCGAGAAGGCGTGCTGGTGACAGAAGGAGAGAAGGACTGATGGAAATTGGTGTTAATAACAAGTGCATGGCATTTGCTGTGTTCGCGTTACACTGTCATCAGAGAGGGAAAACACATAATGGATGAGAAACAATAAAGACACTAGCCTATACTGAAGGAAAGAAAAAATAAAACACCAGTGACCTTTACAAAACGGGGACGCTTGTCAGTGACAAAATGGTGGCTGATGCAACTGAGCCTCTAATCTAAAGGAAAGTCTCTGTGTATAAACTGCCACCAAAACTTCAATTCATTGTGCTCAGTTTCTGGGGAAGCAGCACAATGACTAATGTCTGCCTAAATATTATGAAGGTCAAAGTAATAAATCACTAGAAATGGGTCAGTAACTGGTCACCTGAAGTGGAAAAACTGACCTCTTCTTCTTCAATGGACTCAATGGTCACTAGACATGAGGAAAAGCAGGTAAATGAAAAAGTGAAAAAATGATCAGTTGAGTCATGAAGGGTCTTTAGGATGTTCACAGCCCTGGTGAATAAAAGAACTAAATGCTGATGTTATGTCCACTCTCTAAAACTTGCATCATTCCATTCTTCATAATAAATAAAGCACACAGCCTCCTGCACCTCCTCCTTCTTCACTCTGTGACAGAATAGTGCAGGGACAGCGGCAGCCATTTTGTGCCTGTGTGCCCCACTACCCCCCAGCCCACTCAGCCTAAGTGCTGAGTGAATAAGAAGAGAGTTGGGATGGGAGCCAGGACAGCGTTTTGGCAGGAGAAGACGTCCAGCCCAATGCATGACAAATGAGTGTGTCATGCATACTGTTGAGCCCGGGCTGAGACCTGCCCAGCTCATCCGTTTGGTGAACACGGCACAAGTCAATTTGACTACAAAGACCCCCCTCACTGCTGCTGCTGCTGCTGCTTCACTCCCCCACTGCTCCTCCCTCCTCCTGTATCTGGGAAAGGAAGCAGGGAGCTGTCTTGATTTGGCTCAGAGGAGGAGAGAGGGACTGAGGAGATGAAAGGGAGAGTGCAAGGGGTGATGGGGAATTATGGGAGGAAAAGATGGAATGAGAAGCAACTTCCTGGCACAGAAGGACAGAGAGAGAGCGAGAGAGAGAGAGAGAGAGACAGAGAGAGAGAAAGAGAGAGAGAGATGGACAGCAGGGGGAAAATAAACAGAATGTGAATGAGGAGGTGACACCCACAATGAGATGGTGGGAATTAATGACAAGAAAAAAAGAGAAATGAAGGTTGCAGAGGGGGGAAAGAGAGGAACATGTGGCGAGAGTCAGTAAGTTTCAATTTGTAATCTTCAACCACTTTTTTGCCACTCTGGGTGTTATTATGATTTCATGTTTTAGAAATACTCCTGGATAGAGGCCACAGCTCCATCAGAAGACATACAATATGCATACAGAGCTGAGCCCTTGTTCTCCCTGCGACAATAAATCATCCCCTCCTGACTGTTTTATGCTCAGCGAAGCACTGGCTTTGACGACAGTTCATTTCATGCCAATTGTTCGTCGCTTTTTCTTTGCCTCCTCTGCCCCCCTCCA